>OZ025188.1:3884770-4152270 GCA_964019065.1 Catostylus mosaicus | reverse complement strand
AAGTTAGGCGAAGGTTGATCTTGCGTGCGGTCTACTCTTTGCATCAAACATGGGTTATTTGTTCTTCCAGGTCAAACATGAGTCAGCTTTGCTGTTGTAGAAATACTCATTTGCAAAGTTGTTTTGGACTTTGATTACATACCAGCCTTTAAAAATTCCACAAAAGAATGGTTTTGAAAACCAAAATTAGTTCAGGTTATAAGAGTTTAGACCCAATCATGGTTTCATGTATAACATTCAATTCATCTGTATTAAAATAGGTGAAATTCCCGACGCACAACTTAAATGACTGAAATTCTCTAGAGTTTTTCACGGGAAATTTGAAGGTTTTGGTTTCATGGCGTCTTCTCGGCCTTCATAACAACAAGAATCAATCAAAAGACTCGTGTCGCACAAAAGTCCGATAAAACTGACATTTCTAAAATGTTCTAAGCATTAAATACCTGTGATTGCTTTTCCTTTTTTGCTTCATACGTTGTCAAGAGCTTCGTAATATCAGCCCCAGTGGGAACAGGATATTGAAACTGTTGACCTGTGCACAGGAGCAATTGATCATATGGGACTTGTTTTCCATTTGACAGAAGGACTTGTTTGTTGACCCTACATAAATTATGAAAGAGTAATGACAGACAATGCATGATTTTCCGAAAGAAATAGAAAACAATGACTTACCTTATCCTTATCCTTATCCTTAACCATAACCTTGACCTTAAACATAAAGTTAACCCTAAACCTTGACCTTGACCTTAACTTTAACCTTAACATTGACCTTAACCTCAACCTTGACCGTGACTTTAACCTTAACCTTAACCTTAACCTAAACCTTAACCTTAATAATAATACTCCCTTCCCCTACCTTATTTTCATACGCTAACTTTAAGCGAAACCCTAACCCTGATAATAACTACGTATAACCATGGTTCAAATCACGAACTAGTCACATAATTTTTCTTAAAAACAAACTAATGATTAAATCTATCTTGCGCTAATTAATTTCAAGGTGACACTCAAAACTTTGAGGACTTTAGGTCAACCAGAAATTTATCAATTTTCAAGAAACAAGTATTAACGTTTAAACAATTACAAATTATCATCATCAAACTACGTGGTCTTTTTCAAAACAACTTTCAGGTCCATTGCAGAAAATAAAGAATACTGCAACCGACTTTTAATTTACACGCACAATGGGTAGAACTTACTCTCTCATCGTGGTACTTGATGAAATGAATTGAAAAACAAATACGTTATCTTTCGCTAAAAGCTTCATAGAATTACATGGACGATAAATTCGCGTCCGCTCGTCCTCCATTCGCAACTGACAGCTGCATGGGTCACTTCACAGCCTAACAAATTACACTGTTTGTTCAGTATGATTCAATTCACTCTGACTCTTTCGAAATTGCAATACGCGATCAAAATTACCTGTCGATTTTCACCATTTTTCCTTTGACAATATTTACCCAAGTCGGCAGGACCATTGCTTCATATTCCTTTTTGCTAAAGCACAAGCTGAAACAAAGATTATTCTATTTAAAGAACATTTCAAATGACACAATCAGAATAGCTCAAGTTTAAATGGAGCTATATTCACAATGGTATGTTTAAAAAGGCATATAAGATATAAACAAAGCACGAAGAAGCATTAAGTATTTCAGTTTAAGTAAAAGATATTCATTGATGTAAATTTTAACGTATGAATTTTACCTGTTTGGTAGGACAGACGATAATTTCGCTGATGTATGATCTTCTAGTCCATTAGTTGAAATCAGCGTCAAGTTATTGAAGCAGAGATGTGGGCTGAAAAAAGAGTGAAAATCCTCATTTATTGAATTGGTTTAGTCTGCCTTGAATTTGCCTTGAAAAGAGGCCGGAAAAATAAAGTAAGGAGCCGTGAAAAAAGCATTTAAGGGCTGGTGCAAAATGGACCAGGGTCATTACGGATTTTCCACTCGTCAAGAACAAGGCGTGTACATTTAGGGGCCAGCAGCAAACGGGGTGTTGCTTATTTATGGGTATGAATTCTGCCATTACGTTGCAGGTTTTCGTGTTATCACAGTCATTGCAAGATACTGTATTCATCACAAACGAACATTATCTTAACATCATTCCGTATAATTGCACTGGTCCTGTGATTTTACATGAAAATTGAATATGTATGGAAAGAATCAGTACATAACAGTATGATGATAATTACCAATTAACTAGTGAATCCAAACAGGAAACGCCAACATCTGAAGCACCGACAACAGTAATGCGCACATTTATTACTACCTGAAAAATTTCAATGAATGAATCAATGAATCAATCAATCAATTAATCAATTAATCAATCAATCAGTCAACAATCAATCAATCAATCAATCAAAAACCAACCAATCAATCAATCAATAATTCATTTCATTTAATGAAAATTATTACGTAGCACAGACCTTATAAGATGTAGAGAGAAAAAGGAAAACAATACGTTCCCACGAGCATCAGAATTCCCAACAAGGGGAGAACAGCCATCCCAATATCGCAAAACAAGTAAAGCGCAAAATAAGCGTGACTCAGCTATAGGGCAACATCATCTAGGCAACCCATTGTGCTAAAGCATGCACTGATGATATTTTGTAGATCATCACAGAATCAAAGTCTCTACATTGTAAACTTTGGGAATCTATCTGTATCAAAACTATTATATAAAAAGTCTTATTAATGTAGGCAGAAGGCGTTCGTCTCTTGGCTTGGACTCTTCAACCTAGAGAGGGCTGATTTGTGCGTTCAAAACATCATGCAGGCTTTCTCTTCTTGTTGTTTTTGATTCACATCTGAACATTTATTCCCGTGCGACTTTTCCTCATTATCAAAGGTTTGGTAACTAAGGGAAATCGGGCGCAAAAAGAGCCTTCAGAATGATAAATCATGCTTCCGATTTCCGCATATTTCTATAGCGGAGATAGCGCGGGTGATTGGCTAGTTGTTTTGACAAATCGGTGTCCACTTATCAACTCATCGTGTTCATATAAAAAGATTTCGAAATTTAAATCTCATATAATTTTGCCCTTACCTTTGGTTCCAACGTGAGTTTTCTGTTCATGTGATACAACGAATATCCATGCTGAAAAGTTTTAGGCTTAGTTTAAAGTTAGTTGATAAAGAAATAATTCAAAAAACGTTATGACTCATAAAAGAGAAAGATATATATATTTCTAATCAATATGAAAGTTACAGCAACAGCCTTCACTATGCCTAACTAGAACTACTAGATTACATAAAAGGGAGATCAGCGAAGCAATATACCATGAGTAACCCTTAGACATAGATAAGCCTAAACTACAACAAAGCCAGGAGAAAGTACTACAATACCTGCTTGGTAAGAATTCTCTCAGAAGGCGCATTGATTCCCAAGTTTTCGATTGGATACATTATTTGTCTTCTTACTCTGTGGTTCAAAGTAAAAAAGAAGTTGTTGAAAAAAATACATAAAGTAAAGAAAACGTCATCAGATAGTCACCAAATTTGTTGAATGCATGTGATGGTAAGGATAGCAAAGTAATGACGGTGAGAGAGCGATAGACAAAACCAACGAACACAGTGATTTTCATGTATGACAGACCATGAATTGACCAAGCATGAATATTCTAAATCTGGGGAATCACAAAAACGGGAAATAAGAAGTCGCCAAAATGAGACGTTACATTTTCTATATTACCTGATCGGGACCAACTCGTTAAGACAAGTCACCAAACTGTGGGCCTTCTTCATCTAAAAGCGAGATGAAAGTGAGAAACTAGCGCATTAAAGGGTTTACTCTGAAGAGCGGATTATATTGGGTACGAGACTCAATTTAGAGTTTGCTATCATTAATTGGCCAAAATGCGGCGTGTAGAAATGAACTTTCGCCCCGTTTCTATCCTGGCCAAGCCGTATTTAAATGTCAAATTGTTGAAAATGTTATTCTTCAAAGACTGTGGATAATGCTTTAGATGCTTTTAGTAAGGGTTTAAATAGAATCCAACCCAAAACTAAAACTAGCCGAAAATTCCCTCGAAATAACAGAAGTGTTATTAGCGGTTGATTAGGCTTGCTTCAAGACTTTATCATTTAGGAAATAAACATTTTCAATTCTGGGTACCAGGGTGGAAGATAATTTGACATAATCAAATAACATTTCGTACGCCATCTTGAATATTGAAAAGGTTTTCATACTCCCACCATCTTTCAGTGAAATGGTTCGGTACCCCATTCAAATCTACACATACATTTGTACGCACACCAGTTGTCCTAAATGAGCATACCATAAAATTAATATACTTGTAAGGAGATGACAGCAAACAAACCCGTCATTCTTACAACCAAAAATTAACAGTATTTGAAAACTGGATCTGAGTGTAGTTCTATACCCTATTTAATCTTTCTAGACGGTTTTGTACCCCCACCAAATGATACCAAAAAGTTGCATACCCCTGTCGAAAATCTTCCGCCCCGCTATCCAGCATTAGAAATGTCCAATCCCTTCTAGGTAAACGAGTAAAGTTAATGGGAAAATTAATTAGTTGTCTACCTGTGCATCATCCAGTGATTGAAACAGAGGATAGTAGAGGCATGACTTTTTAGACAATCGAAGAATCTCCTGAAATCAGCATAACACAGTATGAAGCTAAACGTTATGATTATAGGCCAATATAAAGGATTGAGAAAAGCCCTTTTTTGAATGAGCCAATTTATCATCATCGTGTTCTATTGACTAAATCAAGAGTTTCATTTCAGTATAGAAATGCAGCAGGACCTAGGCCTGTAATATTAAATATTGAATCCAATCAAATGATGTCTTCATAATTGGCAAGGAAAGTGCTTAAGTATACTGTATCAAGGTCAAAGACCAAATCTTCGTAACCTGCCTGCCAGGAAAATCCTCAGGGGAATGCAAACCTCCCCGTCTTCCCCCAGCTTTTTAAAACAAAAATCAAGAGTTTTGGATGCTGAAAATAGAATTTTGGCTTTTTCACGCGCGCTGCAGGGAGCTATATGGGATTTAAATTGCAGGATTTTGCTTAAATGTGCTCATTTCTTCATCAGCCAGACTGGAGTTCAAGAGCACAGGCTAATTTTTATCTGAATAATAATCGAAAGAATTGCAAATAATAATCGAAATAAAACAAATACAACCAACTCTAAAATTCAGAGGATTAGCAGATTGACATTGAATATTAATGAAGCGTATAAGAAGATATTATTCATAATAAAAGGATGTTAATGGAAACAGTTACCTTAAGGAAATGCTTTGTATAATGTGAAAATGCTGGATTGATCACAAAATGATTCAAATGACCATGCTCTTCGCGTTCATGGTGATTGAAATAGATGAAATCTTCTATATTGTAATGGGCTCGTATGTACTCTATGTCCTATGAAAATCAAATATTAGTTCATCTTTACATTAATTGCAAAATTTTAAGAAGTTACCGACATTTAAAGGACATATGTAATCATTGAAGGTAGAGCATGATGCATGAGTTGTTTAAACAAAATGCAGCGAGCTTCGTTTCGTTGTGGCGTTGGCTATATTTATTCGAATCCTTGAAAAAATGGGCCTAGATTCCGTTAAGTCATCAACAAACAGATAAGGCTTCAATGCTACACGCTTCTTCTACAAGAAATTGTAGAATAAGAATTTTTGGACGATGGAAAACTGCTAATCAAACTACTTTTGACGGACATCGTAGATGGTGGTTAACAGGTTTGTACAAGGAACACAAAAGTATCTAAAAATATATCGAGAGTATCACTTCAATGGTAGTTGAGGATTAAGGTGATTAGAACCATGAGTTTCTTTGCATGATTCTTCCACAGTATTCCTTTTCGTTACAACTTTGATTACGTCCACAACCTCCGCAACCGAAACTTTTGTCTTAAAATGCTAACTTGCATACAATATCCTTGCCTGCCTTACCTTTTTATATACCTCTAGCATGTTTTGTTCTTGCAAATACCTTTAAACAGGGCGTTAATGCCACTGCTCATAGAATATAGGGTGAAGTGCACTTACTTCTTCTTGTCTTAGCAATGCCACCCCAATTATCTGTCCTACGCATTCTGCAATGTAGCACTTTATCTCTGTACCATCCTGAAATATCATAGAAATAAGGAGAATTTATGTGTGGAAACTATGATCAGCGAAAAAGAAGTACAAAGAAAGCATTTGCATAAATCGAACCGCAAATTCTATAGAAAAGCAAAACATTTCTTCCGTTGAAAGGAGATCATCTAAAGCCCTCGAATACGGAGAACAGTAATACCAATGCCTGAACCAGTTTAAGAGCCTGGCGAGCTCTTCCAAGCCCTGCTTTATTTATGGTTGCAAAGGCATTGAAAAATGGTTTTTGTGACATCCTGCACTGATCGGAAATTATTTAACTTTTAAAACTATTTTCTTTAAACATTCTTTGAACAATGGCACCCGCCTCTCTACATTTTGCAATACTTTGCAGCAATGAAGGCTGTTTGCCTTATTTTCTGTTTCATTTTATGACACTCTGGAATATACTAAAATAGGTATTTGTTGTATTTTTTGCAATGGTTTGTGACACTCTGTGACATTCTGCGAGCAAGAGTCATTTGCAAGGGGGTTCTGAAATTTGTGATGTAGGTGCAAAGAAGGCTTACAAATATGTAAGGGTGTTTATTGACAGCATTAGCCCCCCGTCAGAAGCCATCAATTCTCTTTGTATGTCAAGAGGTAAAAGGTTTAAAGTAGCATTAGTCAACACAACAATATTTTCTCAGGTTGCCTATTCATAAGATAAAAGTTGCCTTTGGTTTGACAGTTGAATAGTTCAAGAGTCTAAAAGGAGGGAAATTGATAAATCCTTGAAATATTCTTTAATGTTCTGCAATCGCGTGAATGACAAATATTTTTTACAGACAAAGAAATTATACGTAGAATTGTTTTCTACTGCTTACTTTATCTCTTCTTGCATCAAGAAACTGTTTGACATCACTATAAAGGATAAATATCGAAAAAATACTTTAGCCAAGGAGCAACTTATATGTAATCTAGCTTGTCATCTGGCTAAATTCAAAAACGTAATTACAAATACATCAACCAAAGAGGAAAGAAATTATTCTTTGCAAGGTTAGGACATCAATTTTGTAATGTAATGCAATGTAGTGTAGTGAAATGTAATGTAATTTGGTATAATGTGATGTTATGTAATGTAAAGTAATGTAATGTAATGTAACGGAATGTAATGTAATGTAATGTAATGTAACGTAATGTTATGTAATGTAATGTATTGAAATGTAATGTAATTTGGTGTAATATAATGTTCTGTAATGTAATGTTATGTAATGTTATGTAATGTAATAATGAAGTAATTATTTTTTCAACGGAATTGCTTGAGGACCTAGGCCTGTATAATCAAATCATTGCAGTATGATATAATAAAATGCATGGCAATGATGTGGGCTGTAATGAAAATCCTGAGCAAAACCATGTAATTCGTGTCAAAGTTTGTGAGGTGCTTAGCAATAATTGAAAATCTACATCTTATACGGCAAAATTTGTATCTTTAAGCAACATAAAAAGATTCCCACAATTCACAGAGGCATTCTTACCTTATGAGAAATTCTTTACCATCGATGGATTTTATCAAATCTTCGATTCCAATTTGATCACTGTCGGAACATTGGCGCACCTCTAAAGAGCTGTGTAAAAAGCGGAGATCAGATTAATTTATATCATTTCTTATTGTCTGTAAATCGTGGAATTAAAACAGTACGCTCTAGAAAAATATGCTACGTACATTTGGTTCCACTGTTAGGAAAACTATTCATCAGTCACACAGTTTCAGAAAATTTAGGAATATTTCTGGCATTTATTAGTTTCTCTTCTTTTAGGCTCCTAAGCTATTTGACTGTGAGACCGAAAAAAGGCAACACTTGTGTGATGATTAGGTAATAAGAAATATCTCATTTTAATTCTTAATGTAAACGGTTGCAACTTTCACGAACAAAATTGAATTTTGGCACGAGGGATTGCTGCTGGGAGCAGTAAATAACCAAATCAGCTAAAGAATCTGCTATATAGCTGCGCTAATTGAAGAGAATGAGACATCGAATAATGAGCAGAGGGCAAGCAGATATGAATAACTAGCTGTGGATGAACGGAAATTGGGAAGATCGCATGATTGGCTATTTTTTGACCAATCAGTGTCCGCTCAGACCAATCTAGGTTGAAAAACGTTGTTCTGGTCAAGCAAACTCTTTCTGAACACGCATAGTACATTTTTGCAGACCTCAGATTCATGAATAAAAAGAAAATCTTCCTAGTCAAATGATCCAGAAATTCATTTTAGGGTATGTTTTAGCTTACACTGGATTGTGCACAATGTTCTGTGGCCTAATCAGACGAGTTTTGGGCATTTGGCGAATGAATCTCTTTTCAGTATTTCTTGGTCTCATGAAAAAATAATAACAATCTCGAATCAAATTATATGCCTGGTTTAGATAAAGATCTTGATTTCTAGGAAGCCTGGCTTTCAACATTTTTATTACCATTATCGCATGTTTACAGCTTGTGGTTGTAAATATGCGTCACTGACCTGGCCTTAATATTACATAGTCTGCAAGTCACGGCTTATAAGGGTCATCCTCTATTGAAATAGAACAGTTTAAATTGAAAAATATCGTTTGGTGGTGACCGTTGGCTCATTAGTTGTCACGACATTTGATCATTATATTTCACTTAGTTATAATCTCATCCGAAAATGATTTAAATACAATTTATAAAGCGTATAATGTGAAAAACGTTGCTCTTTTGAAATCTCTTGTAACGAATTTTGTGTAAGGTCTCTTGTTGGAAATATCTAATCAATAGTCTAATCAATTGGAAATAACCAACGTTGTAAAACTGTTGATAGTATGAAGAAAAAAGCCATAGCATGCTAGAAAATATCACTTCTATTTATTTCTCGTTTATTTGCCATGTGATAAATTTTATCTATTAAAATGGCACACAAATGCCAGAATAATATTGATAATAATAATAATAATAATAATAGTAATATTAGTGATATGAAAATATAATCAGCATATCAGCTTTTGTAATGCTGTTATCTTAAAGGTCCTGCTATAAAAAAGAAAGCGAAACAGGAAAAAAGGAGAAATGATTTTATCAGCGTTACACGTTATAATTACGATAGGTATACAAAGCGATAATTTATCTTTGGAGATGTTCATATAAATAAGAGCCGAAAACAGTCCTATTACAGTTATACGCTATTCCAAAACGATGTGATGGTAAATTTTGACTACATTTATATTAAACATCACTTTCGATGCGGGACAAAAGTGTTGCAAAAATGATGCACTTTTGTACCTTTACAACTCCTCCTGAGATCCGCACCACCTGAGATGCTAACTACAACGAGGCTATGCGTCTATGGAAACGAGGCAATATCAATGTATTCCACTTCAGTTGGAAATTTGATTCACAAAATGGTAGACTAGAACTCAGTAGACAATTTTGAGACCTCTAAGCTCCGTGCAACGCCCCTAAAAACACACAGCACTCAATAAATTGTCTAATTTACATTTAATATATTTCATTTTTTGCTGCATAAACCTCATACTCCTTCCTTGTGTCTAACATATTTTTATGTCGATAATGGGTGGAGTATCATGTAGAATCTGCTCTGAAGTATATTCGAAATGCAATATAACTCGTTCTGATGAGTCAAACCTAACTGGTTCTTTAACCCATTATCAATGATTCTGGTAGTCCTAATGAAATGTCTTAATTGTTACTTTGAAATTGAACTTAATGAGGCAAACGCTTTTCAACGAAAATAGAATTATGATGCTATTCAATGCAGTAATCAACATTGCTTTTAAACAACAGTATGGCTCACTTAATTAGTTTTTGACACAAGACGAAGCTTACCTTAGTAATCCACTTCTGTGAAAAACATACAAGTCTTGGGACAGCGTACTTTCAGGTTTTGGAGTTGCTCGCTTGAATATAAAGTAAACACACATTGAAACCTAAGGTCTTTGTTAAAAAGTTCATTATATCTAGCGTAGGGTAACAAAATGTATGAGCATAGTGGTTTGCTTTGCCATGAAATTGTAAGAAAAAAGACGTGTGAATTTTCAAGTCGAAATGTCACTAACAGAGCCATTCGTTTGCGCTATTCCATCTCTCACGTGTTTTTCAATTGTTTTGGAGAGCTTTAGATTCTCACGAGAATTGTACACTTAGCCCTCTTCTGGCGCCTATTAGATCCGTTTTTGGAACATGGCACATGAAAGTAGTTCTGTTTTGGTGTTGAAAGTGACAGTCTTGATGCTATTCGGATGCTTGAGGTTCCAGCATGCAAGTAAACTCCCTAATGGGGTCGTTGTACCCTTGTTTACCCATCATCATTTACCATCACCACACGGTCTGTGCGAACTTGACATTTTCCTTTCTAAGGAATCCCATAGGACTAGAATCATAGTATTAATCATTGAAAATAATCAATGTCACAGTTGCCATGGAGATCATCACCAGATGTCACTTTCTTCGCAGGGCCAACTTTCCATCTACTGTTATCATATACAGCATAGCCAATCAAAAAGAGGCTAGCCTTAGCCTTAGCCTAGCCCTGGTACTGCGTGAGTTATCAGAACGTGAAATCTGTCGAGTTCATACAGACATTATAATGAATTATCATGGTCTTTAACGTAGCTAAAGCATCGCTATTATCCTGTTTAACTGTACCGCGGAGGAAAATATTGGCTGCAACGCAATGGAAGCGTGGGAAAGAATAGAACTTGGGATTTCAGTAATGTTTTAAAATCTTGGTTGAGTAAAACAAAAATTTCGAGCATTTTAACAATCAAAGTCTCTTACCTTGAAACACTGCAGCAGTGGAAATTCTGGAACAGTGTGAGGGATTGTAATGATGCAAAAGTCTTTGTCCTAAAATAAAAAAATTGGCGATAAAAATGCCAACAAACAAGACAATTTTGTTAAAAATTGGCAAAATGGCAGAATTTTGATACGTATGTCAGGTTTTTATATGTAAAGAACTCCCATTGAAAATCGGCTCTGTAATAGGGTTACTTTATAGAAGATTATTAGATATAAAACATAATTTTGCTGCAGAGTGATATCTTTAACTCGCCTTCGAAAAAACATTTGCTGGTCATATGAATACCTTGTACAGCTTGACAATTACAGTTATTAAACTTAGAATATCAAGCATAAAATATCAGCCCCAATAATTCGATACCGCAAAAGCCCTATTTGGCCCTCCTATCTTTTAACTCATAGCCCCCTGCAGATGCCATATGGCGCAGTATAAGTTACTGCAAATCAAAGAAAAACCTGGGGGTAATGTTGTCAAGATTTGCAAAGTTGATCAGACAACATCCACGGCAAGTTTATCGAAACATTGATATTTCCTGTATCTATGTACCCCCCTCCAACATTTGCTTCCACAGTTATCTGTCTGTGAGTTTCAAATGGCATCAGGAGGCAATGAGTTAAGCCCTGTCCCGGTTATGCACCCCTTTTTCATACACTAAAGACTACCGAGTAAAGTGCAATGGTTTAGTGATTAAAACTCATAATGCATCTCGGGGTCTTAATAGCGCTTTACAAATCATATGTCTGACTTGGCGTTATATCTACCAGTAGCTGTCATGGCAAAGACAAGTTTTTTGCTTGGTTGGGGGAGGACTAGTCGGTAGCCGATACTCTTGAAGTAACCTAGTTTAGACCAATCAAAAACTTTATCAATCTTGCAGTTCTATTGGGTAAACATTTTTGGCCGATGACACCCACAATCATCAGAAGGCTCCCAAGGGCATTAAAGTCATATGCATCGAATGAAAAAATTGTAAGCAATTCTGAGTCGGTGAAACTGTGAAGGTTTAGTCTAACTACAAAGTAAAATATTTCACTTTTCTCTTTATTTATGAAAATCATCATTTTAGAACTATAGAAGTCCCCCACGGTTACAAATGATTTGCCTTAGAAACCGAAACATGAACAGCGGTAAGGATTCTTCATAACAATAGATAGTGTAAGATTATGGTATATAATTCTACATAAGCTGGTTTCCAAACTATTTCGAATATTTCCCTTTTCATATTTTCACTGATTATAAGATTAAATGAAACTCGAAAATCACCACAGAATAAATCCTAGTAGAAGTACAGTTTGCAGATTAATATTTGACAAGGATCATCGTTCAATATCGGGAACAAATAAGGCATAAACAAGAGAGTCCATACTGTTTTTTACTACAAACTGGGTAAGAAATGTATTCTTAAAATATTCTTTAGTTGCTGTTCACATTGTTCAGAATGCATATTATAACAGGTAGGAAATGATACCGGTTGTAATCTTGTCTTCCCACCGTTCCGAGATGAATAATGATTTTCAAAACTAGCCTTTATAAGTAATTTTATAAAAGCGAATACAAGAATTCGTTTGCAAATTTTGGCAATCTCGTAACAGAGCATTTGATAAAAATATGACGGGTCAGTCTATCGTACACGATATGCCTTTATCTCTCATGAATGGAACGGTATTGTCGGTAGAAGAAGCGTGCCTTTCCAGGTGTCTGGAGTATGACTTAAAGCTTCGCTTATTAAAATGTGATTCATTACGTCTTGGTGATTTCAAAATGCTTCATTGAATGTGAGAATCTGTAGCACAAGAAGTGGATCATAGTTATGAAGTGTGCTACTTTGTGCAGACCTTTGAGTTCCTTTAAGCAGCCTCGTTTATTATATCGATAAACTAACAGCAAAAACTATTAGCTGAAAGAAAGTCGGTAATTTGATAAATACCGTGGCTCTAAGACGGGGTGGCAAAAGCAAAGGGTCCAGAAGAGTTTTCAATAAGGGGTCCAATCCTGCTTACCAAGCTTTTTTTTCAACAATAACGATAAATGCGACGGATTTCATTAACAAAGAGAGATAAGTAAAGATTAAAGGGGCCATAATTTCAAGTTTTGGTAGCCAACGGAAAGCCTCGCCAATGACCCGGTGGGCCACGCCAGGGGTTAATATACCTTTCCAAAACCCAGGGGTTGAGTAAAAATTGGTCAAATTCCCGCTATATTCGCATTAAAGAATTTTTTAAAATGAGTACTTCATTGTTAAATCCGTTAAGCGATAGAAATAAAAAAAAAACTGCTAACTTACTGGAAACATTTCGAATACTTTTGGCAAAAAGTCCATCGACCTAGAGGCAAAAATGGGTCATTAAAGAAACAATAGAAAGAATATGACAGGCTAGGTAATACAATTCAGAAGCCGATTTCTAAACGAAATGTGGATTTAGTGGTTGCATGAATGAAAATCATGGTGATGGTCAAGTAATTAAAATTGGATAAAAATTGGTCAAATCCAAATCCATGTTGTAACAAACAGAAACACGTAAAACTGGCAAGTAAGGCCTGTTTTCAAAAGCGATTATATGACGTTTGAGCTACATCTCAAAGTGACAAGGTTAAGCAGTACAAGAAATTTAAGGAAAGATTTTGATTAATATCTGTCAAATAAATAGATGTTCGGACGTTATTTGCTGAAGAAAATAACATTTCCCTTACAAAGGGACAGTAAGACCTGCCTAGTGGATGTCAGTTCCAAAGACCACAAGATAATCGCTATAATTATATGGGTATTAGTGAATGATCGAGCCTGAAGGGAGCATTTCCTATGGAATCAACAAAGATACTGGATAGATTTCTTATGCAGAACTGTTATGGACAGACCCTTAATGTAGTAAATAGATAGTGGTAAAGGGTTCACAGTTTTCAAATGAAAGCTAGTTGGAAAGCGCGACTTTGTAACGCATCTTATGACTACAATGATGATGAGAAAGATTTTCAGGATTACACTATTTCATGACACAAATCGACTCTAAGCTAAGAAATCAGAGCAGGAGTGGATTGATTAGTACACACTGTCTAGATACGAAAATTGTACTCTGAAAATGAAAGGAAAACATACGATGGCATGATTAGAACGAACCTCATCTCAAATTTTTCTTCAATGCAAAACAATTGAATACAAAGAGCACTATCTACTGGGTCACTTTCATACTCAATCACAACTTTCTCTTCCTTTTCAGCATGATCATCAGCGCTCGTCTGAGCGACTGCTTCATCTTGTTTCTTCTCTACATTCTTTTGCGGCATTTCCTTCTCCATTGGCGGCAATGTCATCTACGACACGAGATATGAATTATAAATACACGCCTTTTTATTAGCCCCGAGGCCAGCAGAAAATTCTAGGGGGGGGGGCTAAAGCCAAACCCCATGATGCACCTGTGACGGACCCTAGAATTTCGAAGAAAGAGGGTGGTATTTCGACTTTCCATCCTTGTGTTAATACATAAAAGTTTTGTGCAGGGTTCATCTTGACTTGAAAGAAATTTGATACTGGATAAAAAGCTGTGATAATCTACATTCCCTCTACTTCGAAGCCCATAACAGGCAAAAATGGATAATAGGGAAAGTCGATACTCCTCGATAGATAGTCAGATCAATACTCTTCTTTCTATTCAAGAGGCTTAAAATTCACATCTAAATAATTTATGTGGGGGGCTAAGCATCAGCGAGGGGGGGACTAAAATCTGTTATGAGTTATTAACGGTTAAAATTCTAATTAAGTGAAAAAGTAATAAGTACAGAGCCGATTAAGGGGTAACGAAATAGTAAAAGCGTTAATATTGATAGCAACATTGCTGAGAAAGTGATCGGAGCTGTAGCGCCCAATTCATTATTATACAGAGGGGCATAGAGACGTTTGTCCTGTAAAAACATGAACACGCACATTTTGTGCAAAAAATTATCCTGCAGCAGAAACTTTTGCAAGTTTATCAATAAGGCAATATAGACCCTGTTTACACTACAATAAAGAACGGAACTTATTGGTTCCGTGCCTGAAAAAGCCAACGATAGGCCTTGCGTGTATACAAGGATTCTTGGTTCCATGCTAGTTTTGGAACGGCTTCGTTCTTCTTTGGTTTCGCTAAAATACGGAACTCTCTGGTTCCATTTCCAAATCGTGCTTCTTTCTCCTGGTGTTGACGGTAAGGAGCGGATCTCTATGGTTACGATTAATAACACGGCTTATTCTATCGTTGGAGCGAGGCTTTCTGAAAAGTTAGACACCATCGCCGCACATTTCCCGCACAAATAAAATATAAGGCTACTGTGAATGCTTCAAAATTAAAGTTCCGTTAAACGGGTTCAAATTTTTGTTCCGTTCCTTTTTGCGCAGTGTAAACGCAATGGAAAAATGGGGTATCGTCCCCAAAGAAAGAGTTACTCTCTAAGTGTAAACGAGATCATAATCTTATAGTTTCAATTCCTTTAATATTCATTTAATTCTTACGCAAGGTAACCCCATCGGATATTGCTGCTTTTCAGGGGGTCGTAAAAAACTTTACAATTCAAAATACAAAATAAATAGATACAGTGAAAGTGAATACCCAAATAAAAAACAAGAATAACAGAAAAATAACATAGGAAAAGAAAGATATTAAAATCGATGATTAAATGCGGATACAGAGGGTGCTCCCAAACCCTTGCAATTAAGGCTCCTTATGGATGGGAAATCATAGAACAGCAGCTAATTATGTTGCAGTTACTTTTATTCTTTATGCCCTTAAACCCTTCTAGACTCATCGAGTCTACTCTAATGTTCTTTCTTTGGCAGCATTGTACACTGTCTGTCAGTAGTTATACAAAGTATCTTGAAAATCTGCTTCTAGCGCCAGCACTCATCTGTAACAACGAATTCAGTGCAGATTTTTCATGTTTTCCAAACATAGTTGAAGAACACGACCTGTTCATATATTATTCATGTATTAAAACACACCAAAAGGCCTGTGTTTGATTTTCTGTTAAACAAGACATGACTTTCTAATCAGGCCTTCAACAAACTTTGGCTAAAAATCATTATATCTGGTTTTATATATCTTCAAGATGTCTGGATATTCTCTGCGCTTCCTTCAAATTGGAAAATAAACGTTTAGGACAGAGCTGTAAGCATTCAAATCTACCATGCATTACATCATGAAGGGACCCTAACCACAATGCATCAGGCTCGAACCATTCCACGCCAAAGAGCCTGTTATGTACGTATAAAACGAGTGCAAAGAGGAGTGGTGTTCTGCTTTAGGTACAAGGGTAACTCACTGCTATATCTGCATAATCTAAGCTTTAAAATGTCGCATGTGTAATGCCAAAACTACGTACAATACAGTCAAAGCGAATTTAAGTATTTCATAAATGTTTGTGCGAATGTAGCTGATCAAACAGCATGTTTCTTTACTTTCACTGTCACGAGAAAGATATTTGTATCCAGTACAGTATTTCCTAAATATGATACTGAATGTGATGATTAGCTATGCGTAGATATACCTCTGAATCAGGCCGTTTCAAATCTTGATCCTGTTCGTCATGAAGCTTTACTGGTGATACCACTCTAGATACAAAAAGGACAGAAATGTTTTAGTCCCAATGTATTTTGCAAGATATAAGGCAGCCAAATGTGTCATACTCAGTGCCGATGCCAACGCAGAGCATCTGACCATAACAGATTTTTGGAAAGAGCATATATTTCGTGCTTGGAAGAAAATCTAAGGGGCTGCTAAGTAGTTCACAAATAACTAGTATTCTTAATTTATTGAAACTGTATTTTGATGATACCTTTCGGCTTGTTCAGGCTTCGAAGGAGCTTTTTCTGTTGTTTTAGCACTTTTTAGTTTTGTGCGATGAAATGATCCTGTAATAAGTAGAAAAATCGTATCAAATTCTCTACAGCTGTGACCTAAAAGATTAAGTTTAGTTTGTAAATGATTTGCTGTTTCCATTGCTATGCACGAAAAAATTCACAGTTAATCTTCAAATAACATTCACAGCGCGGGAAACGACACAGGGTCATCCAGTTACTACGTTTTCATAAAATCTTAACAAAAATGGGAAATTTATATTGTTAATACCTGTACATAAATAAAAATCAATATCAAAGACATTAGATTCGAATGAACAAAAGGAACAAAATTATCTAATCAAAAAACATTTAAAAAGATTGCTTTGAAACTAGTTAATTCATATGTGATAGAAAACTTAGAAATAGAAAAAGATTATAAAATGGTTGAAACGTTTCAATCTGTGCTCCAGATCAATGATATAAAACGTATATCCAAATGGTCTAGGGTCACCATCAATGTTGCCTCTGTAGTGTAATGGTCAAGCTTTAGGACTATCGATCCAGTTTAGCCGGTTTGAATGATCACCCTTACAATTATGAGGATAGCACCCTTATAAGGTTAAGTGTTTAGACAATATTCAGCCCTTCTCTACCCAAGGTTTTAACGGGAAATTGGTCTTTAGTTATAGGTGCCGCCTGTGGCTTAACAGCTATATTCAACTTTTATTAACATCCCAGTTCATGCTATTCGTTTTTCATTTTTGCTTGCTCTGCGGATATCCTTATTCGCTTATGAGCTAGCAATATTAGCAACTTCATGTTTATGTTGACTACAGTTCTGTGAGTTGTCTCTGCATGCTTTTGAGTTTAAGGAGAATCTTCGTTTTGAGCTCAAAAATCACCTTGGTTTTCACCATCTCTCGTAAATCATAAAACATAATCTTAAAGCAAAATATACAGCCAAAGCTTCTGCTAAATTTTCCATAGATATAGAAATCGAATTTAGGAAAAATAGATGTTAAATGAATCCAAATAGCAGCAAGAGAAGTCTACTTCAAGAAAGGAAAATGATAATATTGTACATGCCTTTGCTAACTGGAGACTTTCCTCTGCGATCGGATGTTGGTGACACAGAACTGGAATATAATTCACAAACAACATTAATACATCGTACATTAAACTGACATATCTTCAGTTGCCAAACAAAATAGGATTAGAATGAGTAAGCCTGAAGAAGCTTGCCTTCTATTTAGTTATTGGGAATCGTTGTGGGTCCATAGATCGTTGGAAATATTTTCTTAGGTCGAAGGTAATCGGGAAAGACTGCCAAAGATTGCTTGCGACTGCAAATGATCCGATTTTTGTGACAGAAAAAATTCTACTCGGCGACCTTGCAAGAAGGTAAACATGACTTGGCATGCGAAGCAAGCTGTCAACTCAATTTTACTGCTAAAGTCCATCCACGACTATCAGTGAACATATGGAAATGGGTTTTATATACAGCTGAAGTAAAAGATCACCATCTTTGAGAATTGGAGAGTTTCTGTGTTCTAGTAACCATTACAAAAATCTTGGTAACGATTCTAATTAGTGAATGGCCATTATGATTATGAAATTTGGCAGCTTTATGATCGGCTCCTTTTTGATAGGAGAATCACGTAAACAGGAATGAAACATTGATAAAATGTAATTTTAGAAACTAGAGAACCATCTAATACATTTTGTAACTAACAGGTGCCTTCAATGTTAATGATGTATCAATTTTGTTTTAAGACATATCAACATGTTTTAATTTTAGCAGATAGGAATCGCGTGTCTGATTTTTGGTTTATATTAGAGCAAAGGCAAGTCAAATGCTTCTTAGAAGCAATAGCAGGGGCCCCCTAGCGAGACTGATTTTCATCATAACTTTCATTTGGGACCATCAGTGTATAACAAATTAAAGTAGCGAGTAAGCGTATTTTTGTTCTGTTGTGATTAACGGAGTGCTTATAAGCTGCGAGCTAGTTATAAAATACAAAGAATAAGAAACTGAAGCATAACTGCTAGTGTAGCTCAAACTAGCTTCGGAATGAAAGTTTAAGTATGGAAAATATGGAATACACTTTGAAGCAAAGTGAACAAAAATGCACAAGGGTAATATAGAAAGTGAAATTATCCTACCTTGCTGATAAAAGCGCCTCATCAGGACCTGCATAATACAACAGAATGTTACAAACGCAATTCAGAATTAAGTTACACTGCAACCTCGACATTCTCTAAGCAAGGGCGCAACTGCAGACCTATTTTAAGAGGACGTGCGTTCAAAAGACTGAATTTCAGCTGCAAAGGGATGAGCTTTTGCCACAAGGGACTGACTGCCCTCTAGAAGTACCTTTATCATGGCTCACTGAAACAGTAGCACGTTGGTACAACCCTGTTTACGGCAACAACAAACACGCTAAGAGTAATAGCCACGTTCAGAGCCAGTTTGGGACCGATATATAACAGTGAGATAGCGGCTAGGACTGAACGGCGAAATTATAAAAGTTCCTACATCCCTAAACTCCCCCCCCCCCCATTTGCGTGTCTCTAGGGATAGAAGCAAATCCATTGTTAGGTTATATTTAGCAATGGTCTTTAACATTTGTAGCCTCATTAACATTAGTAGAATGTCATGAGCAAGACTCCAAGGAATTTAAGTCGGAATAATGAGTATACTTTTCATAAAGTATGGAAACGGGTGTTTGTTTAATACGAAGCATCACTAGTTACCTGATTTTTGAGTTGGTGACGCAACAAGTAAAGTTGATGGTGTAGGAGACTCCTCTAAAAACAAATATATTAATCTTAAAAGGATACAAAAAAGAGAAAGTACATATTGTGTGAAAGGTAGTAATTACGTGAGGAAATCTCTAAATGATTAGGTAAATTGAGAAGTGGGCCCTCTGTTTTCCAAATACAATGTGAACCTTGTTCGCATGTTCAGTAAATTATTGAAAGTGTTTGGGTGGGACTGATTAAGATAACAATGTCATGAAAAGATCAATGAGAGTCTAATGTGGGCTGATAGCAGGCCCAGACAATAGTGCAAAGAAATACAACAGCTGGTGAAGATATTTTCTTTGCTTTTATGAAAAATTCATGCCAGAGTTACGTAGATTCTATTCCTTCTTCTCAGAACAATCGAATGACTTTTGCTCTGGATTTCCATAAATTAATGTATGAAATTTATTACCTGTATTGACAGTTACAGAAAATTCTGTGGCAGGTCTAGAAACGAAAAAGAGCAGCGCAAAATCAGGAGAGAAAAATCTGAATAGCAGCAAAGAGCATTTATTCTTTTGAACAGAAAAGAAAGGTATTTAAATATACTGATTTTTCGATTTCAGAATATTGAAAAAACTTTACTGAAGCAAATAAAACGTATTTTCAGGCCTTACAACATTTGACATAAAAATATATAAATAGATAACTATAATATAGAAGTATGAATGAATGTATAAATGTATGGTTGTTAAAAACAAGCCTTGCATAGGCTATAAATTACAAATCAAAATTAAGCTGCTTATTCTTGTCAGATAAACCACCAGAAAAAAAACGATCACTATCTAAATGTACAAAATTTTGAACGATCTAAACAGCGCATTTAGGAAAGTTTAAGCAAAATTCGTACACGAAACATTCGGCTCTCAAATTTTCCCCGATTGCTACAAGAAAACAACGAGTGTGAACGTTCTATTAGGGCGACTTAGCGACTGTTAAAGATATAAAAAAGGGGAAATTTTTTGTTCGGCTGAATGATACAGATATTATACAGATGACATATTTCGGCCAGAACGATCAACAATTCGGCTCACCAGTTCTTCCTGCTTGCTACGGAGAGCAGCAAATATATGTTCTATTAAGGCAAATTAGCGACTGTTGAAGATAGAAAAACAACAACAAAGATTATTGTTCCGCTGAATGATATTATGTAGACATCACGCATAGGGATTCTTTCATACGGTTTATAGTCATCAAATATGAATTATCATCATTTTCATAATTAGAGCTCGCAAATTTTTTATCAATACCGAAGCCAACAGCGATACCTCTGTTCACCCCTTTATTATTTATAGTAAGATGCACGGAGTAAATATTCATTTCATCACGTTTTGCGTCGATTTTTTCTATTTAATATCAAAAGTTACATAGATGAATCACTAAAACACTGCGAGACTACTATACTACACTTACAAGGACCATACAAGAAGGAGGAAAATATCATGGCTACCTCCTTGCATTTAACATTATCCTTAAGACAACTAATTAGATAAACTACAAATGCTCTTCAGCGAGAGGAAGAGAGGAGTATTTTGAGGTTTTCTTTCCTTATCAAAATCTATGGGAGGCCTGAATATATTCTAGCGTTTTTGCAAGAATTCTCGTTTTTAAATCAAATTGTAACTTTTCGTGGGTTCGTGGTAATAGAGGATGACTTCAGCAACTCTTCATCAGAATTCGCTTTTATCTAATCAAATCGCTACAGATCAACTTCTGGTCATACGAAAAGCTTCGGTTTCGGAAAACCGAATGACGTTAAATCAAAAATGGCCCTTAACGTGCTGGAGTGGGTGCACACCAGGCAATCAAGGACCAAATTCCCCGAAAGCAAACAATTGAATCAATTGCAAAACAAAAGATCTGTTGATCAGAAAACAGTAAATAATGGCTTTTTGGGTTTCTTAAGAGTCGCCCCCTCCCACAGCCCCTCTATTAGTTTCTGTCTTGGAAACTATCTGCCTCAGAAGTGTTATAGAGCAGACTTCAAGTTTTCGCGCTAGTTAAGTTAGACTTTGAGGGGCCTGTCAAATTCAGTATTTGAGTTTCGCTACTTGGGAATTCTTTACAAGAAAATATCAATCGAATTCGTACACACTGTGTGTTAATACGACCTGTAATGCAGGCTATCTCTCGATTTGTAACAGATCTGAGATTCAGAACGCTCCAGCACTACATTAAGGCAATATGTAACGAAAGGCAGCATCGGATGAACTAATAGTTTACTAAATCATCAACAAATGTTCAAAACAAAAAAAAACTGTTACCTTGATCTTGGACTTTCTTTTTGAGCAGCTTTTTTATCTTCGATGACTGTAAAAACAAAAGAATAGATATCTAATTGAACATGCAAATTAGAATTCCAAAAACCGCTTGCATAACTTTGATTGGCTGTGTATATTCTACGCACTATACATTGAAACATATTTTAGCTGTCTTCCCAGCTTATGGACTCTCAGGTCATATTGAATTTGCCTGGTCTTATCTTGAAATACGATGTTCATTAGATAGCACCATTTAAGACCATTTTATGTGCTCTTTCAATTCCTTCTAATTTAGTACCAAAAAACTCAACCCTTTTTATCTTTGGAGGTACTTTTTGACCCAATGACCTTCAGCAAGAATTGATTTTTCTTAGAAGGGCCCCATCAATATCTGAAAATATCTGCTTCTAAACATTTGTTAAGTTTCCTACATCATCGATTCTTGTACCCCCTTGTTATCTGAGCAGAAACCTTTAATGTCACTGTAAAGCTGTATAATCAACGGGGGTGAAAAAGAATAGTCCCAGCTGAGAGACCATCGAAAGTTATTTCAACCCTTGAAAGTTTGGAATCTTCATATCAACAACGGTTGGGCCATTTGACGCAAATTAAATCAAGCATTATGCATACTACCTTCTTTCTTAATCACTTTCTTTCTCGGGAACTTTTTCAGCCCATTAAACGGTTCAAGTTCAAAGCATTTGTCCAACACTTCAAGGTCGACATCAGTGCTAAGGCTCATGAAGCCAATGGCAGTTCCGTTCACCTACAAACAAAAAGAGCTGATCAGTAGCTAAACTATGCGCCTGCTTTCTCGTGCAGTTATTCGGCTTTGGAGCATGAGGCGGTTTTGGATCAGGCCAATCTGAAGCTTGTTAGACAGAAACTTAAAAGCGACACATTCAAAGTTTTTCGTAAATATGTAATTGAGTCCAACTTGAGTTCAATTTGAGAAAAACTCCTTTCACAAACGTTAGACTTCTTCTTTATACCCTAAGGTACAGAACGGGTATAAACAAAGCTTAAGTCAGGGTTTAAGCTTAAAATAACCAACCAATCTTTCACACGATATTTTCTCGTCACGCTGCTTTTTTTCATGTTGCTAGGCTGGCAGTTTCACGTGATCAGTTATAAAGAATAATCGTTTCTCGCGTGTCACATGAGAACCACAGGAGTAGAGAAAATAATGCGTGTAAATGGGTGACAATTGGTCAAAACATAGCCAATCACGTTCGCTATTACCTCATGTCATAAGATTGTCGACATGCAATTGGCTTTCCGTTTCCATTTGCTTTTCGGGGACTTTAAATTGTTTTTGCTTTATGAGGATTGCGTAAGAAAAGTGCTTTTTACAGTACCGTCAAAAGGGAGGGGGGTACCCGGGGTAAATTCCCGGGCCCTGGGTCTCATGAGGGGCTTAAGTTTGCTAATGCAAAAAATGTAATTATAATAGATTTTGCCTTTTGATTCAGTCGTTAATCGATTCAGACGGGGGAGCTGAATGATAATTTAGTGGGGCTTAAGTTCCCTCTAGCTTTGCACTGATACACCTGCCTAAGGGCCCGTGCCGTTCATAGCCTCAAGGCCCGAGCTGGCTCTCGACGGGCCTGGCTTTTCAGTCCGCTGAACTAGGTATCTGCCTCTTCGTACAAGTTAACGTCTTGTTCAACCTGAAATCGTTCTTTTGATTTTGAAATTGTGCAAAGTCACGTCTAATGTTTTCGAAAATACTTGATAGCAAACAGAAACTTATGCCTGACATTCCTTAGATTTATGCTTTTGTTCACGTTTTGGCCATTTGGCAATATTGTTTCGATTTCCCATGCTCTGAGAAAGTCCAGCAAAAAAAAACTTTCATTCCATCAAAACAACTCAGTTTCCTTCGAAATGAATTCCTCTTTGGCGTTATCGGGACTGGGGCAATTTCTTACAAAGAATAAAGAGGGTATAGTTCTTTAGCATCTTGCTTGGGGCATTTTTTATATCGAAAATGTATTACTCACATCTGCGACAACCGATTTGTAATTTTCATCCTCAGCTTCAATGAGTTCAGACAAGAAAAAATCACCTAGCAAAAGAAAATTGAATTACTTTCAAGAACAAAAGCTGTAAAGAGGGGATAAATTGACTTGTTGCTAAAATTTGCAAACTAATAAAGAAGCAGAAATTAAATACTACAGGTAATCCTCAAATGTTACCTATTTTTAGGAAATCATAATAGGATAACCCTTCCGCATTCTGTTCAGCCTTGCGGAAGCATTTATTTGCGAGGATCAATGAACTATGAAAAGATACCATTAAGAATTTCTTTTATCAACCTTTTAATATTTTAATGTTTTTAACCAATTTCCTTTCGCAATATCATATGTAACACAATTTAATTATTTTTAAGAGATGAAGAGCCACAATTCTTGTGGATAAGCTCGATTATTACCATGTATGTATGTATGAAATAATGATATTGATTTAAAGAAGTTAACTCAGTCAACATGTTGTAAACATTTTACAAAATTCCAGTCGAAAAATAATGACCAATGAAATTCTACTTTTTGTGGTTATTTTGATGAGAATATTCTTTCTATTTATTTGCAATAATTTGTTTTTTTGTATCCTTATTATGCTGGGTCAAAGTGCACATGGGTTCACTCGAAGAATTTGAATAAAGTAGCAGAGGATATATATTGATCATGGTACAACATTCTATATTCGTTAGAAGCAAACAAATTCAATTTTATTATTTAAGGAGATATTTGATGCTGTATTCAGATGTGGAAGTAAGAAATATGTAACGGAGTTAAGAAATAGCCCCGTAAAAATCGCAATTGAAGCTTCATCAATTGCATTCTTGTTTCTTCTCAAAACAGTTATCAATCAATAAATTGGCAAAGGAATTTTTTTCTTCTAGGAAATACTTCACTGCTAATTTTCCATATGCCCAAGCATATTCTTGTTATATGGTATCGATCTGTCCTGCTTTATAGACTTGATATAATCACCAATATCATAATATCGGAATATCGTAATATCGTAATATCGTAATATCGTAATATCGTAGTATGGTGTTAGCATTGTTTAAATTGATCAATATTGCAATATTTATTAAAATTATACAGTTTGCGAAATCCTCATGTTTTCAGCTATTAAAAAGTTAGCTACAATTAAAGTTAATAATTTCCTTCATTCTTATAAGCAAATGATATTAAAGCTCTCAATCAGAATGAAATAAAACACTCCAAAATGGTGTGTTTATCTTACCATACATTGCAGTTAATTCAGTATTATGCTTGTTGAATATGGGCATCAAATCATCGTGGTCTTCAACTCTGCACACAAGCGTTTGAAGTGTTAAAGATAAATAACCATTCACATAATCACATATATTTATCAGGTTTCTTAAAATCTAAAGAAGATGGTTATATTAGCAAAACGTGCATACGAACATTTTCGTACTACAAACCATAGAAATGGCACAAATAGTTGGAAACTGTGGTGGAAGCAGAACCCCAAATTGCACGAAAGTAACAAAATAACTTCCATTTACTATGTTAATTGCGGGATTTTTATTCCGTCGAAAACAGTTCTCTTAGTCTGTGATGAAAAACTTAAGGTTTAGTCAATCTTCAAAGTCAATGATCGAACTTTTTAAAAAGGAGGGCTTGCTAGAGGGGGAGAGGATCGAAAAAAATGATAAGCCTACAAGTGGCAGCGAGAGGTAAAACTTTGATGTGCACCTACACTTTACAAAAGTGAAACAATAGATTGTCCATCAAAAGCTGTCTAAGTATAACCCTACTTTCATAGATGAAACCATAGATTAGAACTGAATTCTGCTGAGAACTAGAAACCGAATTACAATAGAAAGCCACTAAAATAGCAGCAATCGTAAGGCTAGGATGATGAACGATTTGGAAGTCATAGAGTGTACAATCTTACCTTGCAGATCTAATGTAAAGAACTGGACAATGATTGTGTCGGTGACAAACGTAAGCTTGATTCGTTGAATTCTGTGCATCTTCTCTGTTCTTAGCAGTGATTGGCTCAAAAATTTTGGCTATGCCTTTCCCTGAAATATATCATGTTTAAACAAATTTTATACATTGGTGGTTGAATTTTTATTTTCCTTTAAAAATCTTTCCGAAGAAGAGACATTAATTTTTTATTATTCATCATAGCTCAATACTAAAGTAAATTGAAAAAAAAACCTCAAATTAATCACTCCATGTTTAATACTGATATTATCAGTTAAAATTGTTGTTCCACCCAAGCTGTTGTTGTTCTTGATTGGAAATAAGTAAGTGTATCGCGAACTCCTTTACTTTAAAGGTCTATCAATTTGAACTCTAAGCCTTTGATCCTACGAAAGGCCATATGGTCTAATAGCCTTCGGCAAGAATCGGCGATTTCAACCAAGGGCAAATGCCTTCAATATCTGAATTTACACATGTGAGGCTCCTTCGCTCCATTATTATCAGTTTTATTACGGGCGAAATGTATGAGTTATGGCTAAAGTTATGAAAGTTACTATACTGGCAGTGAAAGGGTTTGTTTTCCTTTTAAGCTTTGAGATTGTGGTAGTCCTGTCATTCTGACATAAACTGGGACAACTCAAACGTTACTCATAAACTACTTAGTACAAGGATGAGCGTCTGGCTAGGTACCTTCAGATCCGTACAAGATATTAACACAACAATAGTTTAATCATAGTTTTAGTCATTGATGTAATAAACCTTTCTTTGAGACCTCGCATCATTCCTTGCACCTATTTGGCGAAAACAAAAAATAGGAAACAGCTAAGAGGAGACATTGCCGACAATTGTTGTTTTTAGCTGTCAACAAACCCACTGGTTAGGACTCCAGTAAAGGGCTCCAACAAAACTTTTTCCTCTTGCAAAATCTGCAAACTCATGTTTCTACAAAAGATTCGGTCACCAATGTAGGAATTTTTTAACTGTATATCCAAATAGTACAACTACTACTATTACGTCTTACGCAATCATTATTGCACGACGCGTTTGACAATATTGCTCCAGTCTGTTCTATTTCGTGTCAGTTCAACCAGTTTATTTAAGGTTTTCGTTGCATTTGACAGATCTAGTTTGATTCCAAATTTGTTAAGGTCTTGTCGTATCGTCTGCATCCATGTCGTCTTTGGTCTTCCCTGTGGTCTTTTCACTTTTCTGAGGTACTCTTCAAAGGCCTTCCTAGTACACCCAGATATGCCACTAGAAATGAGGTAACTACTCTAGTCAAAGTACAAAAGTTATCTTCTCACCTATTTGTGTCCCTTGAGGCACGACAAGAACAACAAAATGTAGCAAAGGCACTGCATTGAACAATGTCCTATAAAAATTAAAAATATTATTTTGTTTTAAGATATTGTCTATGTAGTCTAGACTAAAGAGAATTTCCATATCATATGGATGTCAATTAAACTTTTTTGTTGTTTGTAAAATTTGTTAGATATCACCAGTTGGTGTAAATATTTTAATTCCAGCAAAATATTTATCCATCTTGCTTCTTCATCAGTGTGAACAAGTTTATTGCGTATACAAATCAAAAGAAATGAGTAAAAACATTAAGTTATAATTTTTTTTAGAAAAATCATAAGAAAAATTCATGAAAAATTTAAAATCTCTGAGCCTACCTCATTATTTCAGTAAGACTTCCATGACTGAAGTCTGGCCTTGAAACAAAGAAATGCAGGAACAATGTATTTACAGGCTGCAATTTGGAAAAAGAATTTCTCAACTTTCAAAGCAGCTTTTTTAATCACTTATGTTCTGCAATCAGTTATTCAGAAAAGTAGTGATATTGAATTTTTTACAATAAATTGTTTAAAGCAATGGCAACATCACACCTTCAAAATTCATTACAAATTTTTCTAATTTTAAGAAGAGCTGCCCAGAATTTAGGAAAAAAGAGGAGCATATATCTACTGTTTTCTTCTCCAAGACCATAGATCTGACAGAAAAATTTACAGCTAGTCTATGGATTAAATCAGGAAAGGAAAAAATTTAATCCAAAACAAAGTGCTGATTATGCACTGAGAGAGAACTCAGAATAGTGTGCTTGTTTTAGATTACTGTGAATAAAGTAACAAAACTTTGCCATTCACAAACAAATCAAACTGGCAATATTTGAGATTTTTCCATTTTGTTTTGTTGTTGATTTTGTTCTCAATATGATACATGACTCAGCCTTATATTTCCTTATATAAGTAAGTAAATCTTCAAATAACTTACAGTGCACTGATTAAGATCATAATTGTTTTTAAACCAACTTTCCCATTTGTTTTGCTCTGTATATTGTCTGTTTGGATAGTCAAAGAATGAAGCATGACCAAGAAGATCATTTTTTTCATCCACCAATGTTATTGCAATGTTTGATTTTTCACTGAAATGAAATAAAATTTCACTTTTAATTATAATAAAATAATCATGAACATGTATTTTGATCAATCGTTTAATTTTTACTAAATCAGTAGCTCTTGAATTTGCCATAGCAAGTAGTGCATTGTCCTCAAAAACACTTTTTGTATTGAAAACTAGGAGTTTTCAATCATAGTTCTTTGGTGAGAAAAAGTTCCTATCCAGCTTCTTAAATTGTGTGCCTATCTTGAAGGTATATTTTGTGCCCTGAGCATTTTCCTTTCCTATAAACATGATAGATAGTGAAAGCATTGGATTTTTTTGTTTTAGATTTGTGGCTAATGAAGTTGTTTAATCACTTGACACATTTAAGCCCTCCATTGCAATGCCAGAAATATGTACATAATGAATAGGAATTAAATTTTTCTTAGTTTGACTCCAATTTCTTTCTCATCTTTTAAAGTTTACTAAGAATCCTGCAAGACAGCAAAGATTGAACAAGGGCTTGTAAGAATAGCTAAATAGATATTGATGGATCTACTGTTTTGATCTGATTCTAAGTTTCAAAATGTCTGATCAATGTTCACTTACATCAGCTGGACAATGTTAACTCTGCCAAATATTTGACCAGTGCCATTTGTAACAAGCTGAAGTATTGCTGGGGCATCTAGTGATTCTGTTCTTCTAGCAAATATTGGAATCTCACTGTTAGTTTCTTCATCAGCCATGTTTAAGCTACATTCCTGTCAATTTTAACCAAAAGAAACTGAAATTTTGCAAAGAAAACACTACAAAGAGGCATGTTTTGGATAAAAAAGGCAACTATAAATCAGAAAGTAATACCACTCTCTATAGAACTAAATTATACAGAGACGAAAGGCATTTCACATAGATATTGACCCTATAATTACTTCTATGTCTTCAACAACTTTAAAAACGAATGTCTTTAATGAGATGTAAATTAAATACATGTATATGAATAAAGAATAAGATAAGAAAGAATAAAATAAAGGAAACCTAAGTTAGTTAGAAAAACAGTAGCATTAAATCTAAAAGATGGTATTTTTTTAGTTCATCAATTTGATGTTCATAGCATTAACTGTGTGAAATTCAGTTTAAAAAAGCATAAAACCGGAAGGATACCCAATTGATAAGATATGACATATTATACAACAGATGGTGAGCCAGCCCTAAATGTTTTTTGTTTGTGCATCACTTCTGCAATCTTTCTTGGGCATAAAATCGCCTTCTGCTGCTGAACTGCCTGCATCTTTTCTATTACTTTTCTTAGCTCATTAATGCATTCCCTGCTTCGAAAAACGGCAGCATTTGCTATTTAAACTTTTATTTTGAATTTAAATCGTTATTCTTAATCCTTTCTGTACATTATTTTCCAAGCCTTCAAAATATTGTCCTTTTTGAAAATCATCAGGATTTTTGGAACAGTTTTTGACAATAAACATCGAAAAGTCTACCAATATAAGATACAGAGATTTGGAAACATGATCAAATAAAAGTTTCAGCCATAAAACTGTACTGTTATAGAGGCATGATGTCCTACTGCGGGATACTTTGCTGATCTTCTGGTTTTTTTTCTCTCAAGTACAGTTCTGTAAGACGTGCACATATCAGAGTACAAGTTGCACAAAGTTCACCAAGAGCTAGATATTAGAATGATAATATAACAGCCTGGAACGATGCTTGAGACTGAAAGAAAGTTGCAATCTAAGATATTTCACGAACGTGAACATGGATTATTGACTCACCTTACGCAGCGACATTTAATTCTTAGCGGTAGCCATTTTGTACTTGAGATATACAGAAATTGGCCAGTTCCTATAGCAACATCCGGAACGAGGCTAAACAAACCATGGGCTGGAAGGGGACATAATCTTTGGACCCAAAACCACTACTTATATTTGTATTTACAAGCAGATTCAAAGTGGTGGCTTCAAAGCCATTAAATGTGCTTCTGAATTTGACTCCAAAACTGAGTCAATTTTATTCAGAATTTTCTAGCGTACAGTCCACCCAACACTCGCTTTATAAGAAACAGTAGAATTTAAATCGGGGTGACTGTTCTTGATTTGTCCAAAATCTTTAAGCTAAATTGTCCTTAATTCCTTCATAATAATCTATCAGGGTGCGGGCAAGTCACTCAATAGACAATATATGACATATAGCAAAATAGTGGCATAAGCATTGTTTTGATAATCCATATACTTATGGGTAGATTTAGGGGCTTTTTACTGGACCTATTATTGTCATGGTTCTGAGGAATCCGAAAACGAAGCATAGAATGAGCAGTTATCATTCTCATTGCCTAAATATTATAAACCTAGGCATAATTTGAAAGGGAAACCATGCCAAGGTTGCTTCAGTTCTGTCAGGGAAAAATTCATTCACTCTTGATTAGTAACAGCTCGAAGTTAGTATTAATATTTTTGTATCATTACTGCATTATATAAGTATTAAAAACTCATTTAAGGCTGCGAGAAAGAAAGTCTTGCTGGTACAATATCAATCAATTACGTTTATAAGCGCCCCCTTTGTGAACTGCCCCCTTAAGAAAAGGACTGGATCCGCCCCTGTTTTATTAAGATAAAAAGGATCTAGAAGTTCTGATTGCCAGTATGTTCCCAGTAAAACCTCTGGTGCTTAGAAGAAAAAAGGGGAGTTTAAATTGGTTTCCTTTTGAAAGTACTGTAACTTTCTCTGGTTGCTTTGTCAATAAGATAGGGGTTGCTTGATATCAAAGTTTTATTAAATCACTAGATCTTTTGGGAAGGGAAGATCTCTTTGCGTTAAGACACAGGTACTTTTTTCGGTTGGTTGTCGCGCAAAACGTGGATCTTCATGTTCCACTTTTTGATGAAATTTTGGCTGGAATAGTGTTGCTGCCAAATTTCATAGCAAATACAACTGATAAACGTGTGGTCGTACAAAAGGCTCTAGATGGGGTACCTGGTAAAAGTTAATGTATTTTATCTCAAAATGCATTAATCCCTGCTTTTACCTATCTAACTTTAGAAACAAAATTGGGCGCCTCTAGCCTGTGTCGCAGACACAGACAGTGAAACTCGAAATTTGATATGAATAATCTGTGAAGTAGGGTAGGCGCCTCCTGCTCTACTCTTCGGAGAGAACAACGCCACGAAAATCAATAGCAAAATAGATAGAGTAAGCTTCTTCTTCTATGGGGAAAGGTGAGAATATTGCCCCCAGGGGGGTACTTGAACTTTTTATGCACGTAGGGGGTCTAGCTGATATTTATTGGTAGGAAATTTCTTTGTGATCTGATACCTCGAGTTATCAGATTAAAAATCATATCAATTTGATAGTTATGTGTAGGAGGTGATTTACAAATATGGAGTTTGATACTTCTGAGTTCAACCAACACATGGAGATAATGCAGTTAGGGTTTCTTTCAAAATCAGTAAAAATGATCCTTTGTGGAATAATTTGGAAGATCGTGGATGGAATCCCCGGATATAAAATATTCATGTGACCCCCTGGGCAATTGCCCCCCCCCTCACCCTTGTGGTAGGATGACCTTGATACCAACAGAAGTAGCTTTGATTGAAGTACAAAAGTCGCTCGTGCGTGCTAGGCCGAATGTTTGTGACAACAGAGTGTACAAATTGCTGCTTTTGTGTTATTGTTTATCATGACGTCGCACCCCCGGCCTTCAATCAATCACGCTTACGATATTGTCAGTCAAATTGTCAAAGTCAAATACCAAATTTAATGAAATGAAGTTCTTGTGTAATACTATTGAAAGGCATTTGAATTATCAGGCAGAGGCGAAGAGGTGGAAAAACGACACCAGTGGATAGCATTCCTTCATATCGATAAATTGTTTAACTATGATAAATCTGGTCCATTTTGGTTCGAAATAGCGGCAACGGAAAACACTGGTACGTACTTATAATTGGCAGGTTGATCTATACTTATAACATCTAAACATTTGTTTTTGAAAGGTGCAAAAGGAAATGATTTTCTTTGAAATTAAATTTAACGAAGGATTTAACACGACTAAGAAATAGTGTGACTTGGATATTAGTTTATTTACTTAAGGCGGTTTTGTATTCTCATATTTCAGATTTTGGTAATCAGATATTCCAGGTTTTGACGGCGGGAAGTCAAACGTCTCAAGTTAAAGGCAAACAGCTACTTCGTACTTGGAAAAAAATGAAATAATGAAAGAAACCAACAACGATATCATTTTTGATGAAGCTCGTGGTAAGTTTGCAATACAGTCAAATTGCAGATAGAATTCTATTCCCCGATAACTAACTATATTGTTCTGCAATGTCATGAAATGTTGTTCAATTTCGAACGATCTCTCCAGACAAAAGCATCTTAAATCTCATTATAAGGCATTGGTGGATATGATCGCAGTTGTTCAAAAACAACAATGGCACTAATAATTATCTTTGACTAATCATAATAATAATCTGATAAAGGAAAATATTTCAAAAGTTTGAATATGAATTTCTCCGGGAGGTATAAGTCTAACAACGGACACTTGCCAAGATGTCTTTGTTGTTTTAGGGTCATCGATTCGATTCAGCTGCCCACCTTTCAACCCAGGGTGCGTTTTACGCAACACGTGACGTAGGCTTCGACTTGCTTATCAGATTATTGTCATATTTTAGCACCTCTAAATTAAATCCCCCTTGGTTATGCTTTTTCACACATTATCCCGCTGCTTTGCACTGGTTTTGTTACGCACAATCAACCATAAAATTCCTCCAGCAAAGAGGAAAAATTCTGGCAAGCTCCTTCGCAATGCTGGTAGAAATTGCCCTGCATGTAAATCCATTTATAAGAAACTCACTTGAGGATGTTATAGACTGAAAATACGACGACGGGGGGGGGGGGGGGGGGCGTTTTCTGAAACAGTCTTCACTTCTTTGCAAATTATGCCTTTAAAAAAGTGCTCATTATCATTTTTCGTGGTAATTTTTTGGCATCAAGGCTTACCCCCCACCCAACTCTTTTTGTTCCATCGAAGGCCCTGAAATAAGCAGTTTTCTAAAAGTAATGACTTTTCTGCGACTGTTCTGCTATACGTTAATCAAAGATAACTTTTACTAGCAACCTTTTCTGACATCTAATAAAATGATCTTGAACCATAATTCACTGATCGAGACAATGATAATGCCCTCATCCTCATCAAAACTTAAAGGTTATCTGATGGGTGTGGTACATCTAAAAGGCAAACAAAACAGTCGGCCATATTAACAGAACATTGACAGTACAGGGATGCTCATCCAGTTTTTGGATGGGGGCTGTTCTCTAGTTAGGCAAACTAAAACTATATATTTTATTTGGGACCGACTGGGTGTAAATTTACCAACATACTGGATGTCATTCTAACAGGAAGCTTACCGCCAGTGTTCACATTATGAATCATTTTTGGACTGGTTCAGGAAATTTTAGGGGTGTGACATCCCCTACAACCCCCAATGTGCGTTCCTGACTGAACTCTATTGCTCTGGTCCTATGCTCTAGTGAACTTGATTATCCACTGTAGCCTGGTGGAGAAGGTCTGAAGCACAGGCTAATCCGCTGCAGCCTGCGGTCATTTAGTCAAAGATGAAAATGAAATCGGTAATCGAGTCTTTCAAATCATGAATTTGCTCCAATCTGGTCAGTTGAAGCTAAGGCTAGAGTACACTATTGCACACTGTTGCTTCCTGTACTGAACCTCGCTCAAGCCTGACAGGCTGGGTAGAGGAGTTAAAAGTTAGGAAAGTTTTACGGTAACACGGTCATCAGCTGGAGAAAGGTCCACGCAACACAATAGAAAGTCCTTTGGGCACACCTAAGCCATGGCTATTTTCCATTGTCTTGTAAGGAAGGTTTGCCTTCCGTTGTGTTTTTGTCCGGAGGGGGTAAATATTCATTCTTTCCGTCACGCAATTTTTAACGACCCCAAATTCATCTTAATTGGAGATTCCAGTGAACAGGCACGCCGGAGCCGGGGGGAGGGGGCTAGGTGGCTGTAGCCCCCGCACTTTTTTGCCGCTATGTTATGTTGAAGGCATGCGTTATAATCGAACTGCACAAGGGGCTATTTGACCTATGCCTATCTTTTGGCCATTATCTCCATCACAAAGCTTGGCCACGTCTTGGCCTCCATATTTTGTCTTACGAACTTGAGCAACGAAATGAATTTGAGCGATTACGCCCAAAAATGGACCCGCCCAATCTTCATAGCCCCCGCACTCGAAAATATGTTTCGGCGTCCCTGAGAAATTTAGCCCGATAAAAGCCTGTTTACAACCTCAATAGGGTTCTTTTCCCCCCTCAACAAGAGGCCCTTATCAAGGTCGAGAGGTTCAAAATATTTCTCAAGTTTCCCGCCAAGCCAAGGGTGCCAATTCTCTGAAGAAGTACTTCACTTAAAAGTAACCTTTAACACCAAATCACAATTTTTATGTTGAAATTGATAACTTGTATGAGGCAACAGAGACTCGTTTATTTTCGCGCCTTTATCAAAAGTTTGATAACAGCAACGCCAGGGAAGTTGTTATTCGCTCCACTGCACTTCACGGTTCAGGTTAATCAAACACACTATCAACAAACACGGCAGAAATTCAAAACGTCAAACTTTTATGATGTATCAAATAGCAGGCCTTTTCACTTCTGACAAGGAAAAACATTTGAATAGAGCTACGATGAAGATAATGGAATAAAGACTCTGGTATTTTAAAAAGATTTGCTGTTTACAATACATTGCAAAACGTAGACAGGTTTGCCGTTATTTCAAGCTTATTTTAAAATAGAATCAATTCTCTTTTTTGCGAAAATATTTGATCTTGACCATGCCCCCTTTTAAACTGTCTGTTGTCTTTCAAAGTGAGTTCCTTCAATGCTTTTTGATTTGCGTTTCAAAACAATAAAAGCGAAGAGCTGCGATAAACATTCGCTATTATCGAAGGGGATTCTTCGCATTTTTGCCCTAACCTTTTTTGTGGGCTGGATTGTTGATTCAACATAACAAAGGATAAGAAAAGGCAAGCGCTCGCTTCAACCTTTAACAAAAGCTGAGCTCTTCATAAACATAAATGCCGAAGGACACTTAGGCTTATTCTTCACATTGTGTACAGCAAGGAATTAAACAAGTTGATCAAGTCTGCAACAGGTAATGATTAATTTTTTAATGTTTCGGATCAAGGAGCACCAGAAATCGATTAGAAAGATGTTTATGCAGTTCACGGTCAATTTATAATTTGATTTAATTTTAGCGTTTCCAGTTGTAACACGGCATATCGCATGTTTTTAGATTTCTGCTTCTCTACGGAAGTGCTTATGGCAAAACACAAATTCAGCATTTTGTGACAAATAAATCAACTATTTTTCAAAATGTGCATTTTAGAACATTTTAAGAGTCAGTAAAATCTAACACAATTTCGCACAACAAAATTGTTTTTTCCTATGACGTACGAATGAGTCAGGTTCCTAACTATTGAGTTTCAAAGCTTTCTCCCACCAATTGTTTGAATGTATGAATGATCTTTTATCCAAAAGCTCTCCCGTCCCCAGGAATCTTTCAAGAACAGTGCAGTTGTAATGAAACATTGTAATTCCGTATCGAAGGCAGTTTTACAATACTGAATCAATTCAAGTGAGTTTGCGTAATGTTTTGTTGACTCCAAGAGCTGCAGACTCAATTATTTTGGAAAAACCAACTTTTTTATTTGATTTTTTTGACGACTCTGCTCCCAGAAATCTAATAGTTTTGTACCGACCTTATTTCGTACCGACCCTTGGCACAGATAAAAGAGTCTTTTTTTGGATATTTCAGCTAGTGAACCCCGTAAATTGAATATTTTAGCTAAGGGATTCACATGGCGTGCTGTTTTGTACATTTCAAGCGTTCCAACTTTGATCAAAATATAGTTTTAGGACAAAGAGAGCAGAGAGGCCTTTTTGTTGATATTTATCTGTTGTATTTGCTCCTGGTGCATATTTAATTTAACCTTTTTAAAAGGAAATGGTTTTTAAGCAAGCAGTTCATATCTCAAAAAGGTTAGAAAGTTCAGTACTTAGTTTCAGACTTTTTCCTCTCAAGTTTGGACATGACGTGAAATTCATTTATATATATGGCGGTGCATTGAATGTCTCAAGACCACGCTTTGACCTGAGAAATACAAAACACCATCATTCCATCGTATTTTGAACCATTTCACCCCCGGTGATAAAACAGTTGTCCAGTGGCAACTGATACGCTTGGTCAGATTCACGGGGGTCCTATAATTGATGGTATTGGAGCAAAGAAGCCCTACAAATGTAAGTTCAATACAACATTCTGTAGGTATCGCACACCGATTTAGTTACAAGACCATTGGAGGTAGTTCATGGTTTTATCTCTTTGGGAATGTGTTCTTCAAATTTCCGACATAAATGATCTTCCTTTAATTTCCTTAAGCTGCGCATAGATTTCTCTTCTCTTCGTTTTCTTCAGCTGCCTTCCTGCTTATTGAAGAATTCTTTCTCAGGATTGAATGTCTTAAGTGAGGTGAAAAATGGGTTTGAAAAACGCAGAAAGGGACAAAACTTTGTATTGTCGTGAAATGAACAGGCCAGAGAACCTCTTAACTCATAGCCCCCTGCAGATGCCATATGGCGCAGTATAAGTTACTGTAAATCAAAGAAATACTTGGGGGTAACGTTGTCAAGATTTGCAAAGTTGATCAGACAACTTCAACTGCAAGTTTATTAAAGCAAGGATATTTCCTGTATCTATGTACCCCATGCATCATTTGCTCCCACAGTTAACTGTATAAGAGTTCCAAATGGCACCAGGGGGCTATGAGTTAAACTTTAAGTATGATCAGTGGCGGTTATAGGGGGCCATGGCCTGAGGCCCCGGGCGTTTGTATTGTATTGTATTGTATGTTTATTCAATGTTAGTTTTTACAATAGTGGATGTTCACTAATTCAGACTAACATAAAGCAATTTCTAGGATTGCATAAAGCATTTTATTTGCTGCATAAAGAACACGTGGAACCAAGTTATAAATCAGGTTTTTTTGAATTGTTTAGCATTTTGGGCTGTTTTAAATTCATCAGGAAGCGAATTCATCAGGAAGTCGTAGCCAATATTCTTAATATTACTTGTCAGCCGTTTTGGATACCACATGGTCTATGCGTGGAATAAAAATCTATGAAAATTCGCGCCAAAAAATGCTGGTCCCACAAATCTCAGCTCGGATAAGGGTATCTTATCTCCCCTTCACCCTCTTGTTTTTTTTCCATAATTGGAACGGTCTCACAATCCTCCAGAGACTTCGAATTCTTAGATATAATTAACTGTAGCTCCGGTGGTGCGAAAATTGGTTCATCAGGTACCTCTATCTTTTTGGATAATATATAGAAAACTCCAGGAATTGTTGAGAAATCGGGGCTGTTTGGATGAAAGAGCAAATTACAAAGGCCGGAACTGAAAATGTGATTAGACGCGTCTCAGCCTAAAAGTATACATTTACTGGAGTCGAGAAAACCAGGCTGTCTATTCATGCGCGTGACAGTTCAATGCACGTGCACTTCCAGTTGTAAATTCGGCAGTGAGAGAAGAAATGAGAGAGAGGGCAGGGAGAGGGGACAGGGAGAGGGGGTGATGACGAAATGTATAATGATTGTTCATTTTGGTTTAAAGCTTTTATAAATCCAATGAAATTTCAACGGTTGCGAGCCGTCCGTTTTTGTGGAGCTTGGAGCCATGTGCCCCCCTCAACTCTATCTAATCGGGTTTATTGAAAATTTCCTAGATTTGTAAGCAGTTTTACTATCAATATAAAAAGAAGGTCCTGCCATACATTCAAGTTCTTCTAATTAACTTTTTTGTCGCATCTGCTCCTTTTGAGCGGTTTGATTTTACACCCTAGGCTATTTCACTTCAATATGATCGTCGTATTTCTAAATTCTCATTCGCTTTGCCAAAATATACCCTCCCCTATTAAAATTAGAAGAGATTCTAAAAAAAGCAACTCGTAAAGAACGTTTTGGCAAAGCTTTCATCATTAATAACTGCAAATTCAACAGACAAGGCCGTAGCTACAATGGGGTGATGGGGGTGTGACACCGCTGGGAAAAAATTTCAAAAACAAGGCGTTTTTGCCATGGATGAGTATCATGTCTGTAAATTTGGTAACTTGTCGGTAAATAATAGATTCTGCGCCCATTTTGTCGGCAAATTCATCGTAAACAGAGACACCGGGAGAAAAACAGTAGATTTACAAAAATAATAACATCAATGGGATATATACATATAGGTTTATAAAAGGTGTATCTATATGAGTCAGTGTTTTACTTTGTTTTGCCAATATGGAACAGTTTGTCCAGTGTTTTACTTTGTTTTGCCAATATGGAACAGTTTTTCAGGTAATATTATTGAAAACAAATTGATTTTATGATTTATGCAAAACACATATCTCACTGAATTAACGCTGTGTTTTGTATCGTCCTCGTGCTTGAGAATGACATTTTCATGTTCATGATGATAATGATGAAAGGCGTGTGAAGGGTTTTGCATATCATTTCTACGTCGATACCAGCAAGCATTTGATAAAATATTCATGCAGGTATTGATCAATGTAGGTATTGATTTCTATGGCCATTATTTTGTTTACTCCCAAGAATTGCTCTTGCCGAAGATGAATCTCTTTGCCTTTGAATGATGCATGTTCGCCTTGCTGCAAGTTGTTCGCTAAGATGCAGATGATATTTGATTCTTAACTATCACGGTGCATCGCTGCTGGTGGATAGTAAGTTAGAGGTGTTTTTTCGATAGGAATTGATTTTGTGGTTAAACCCCCTCAATAAACCTGTATCCTAAGCAGATTCAAAATAAATCTGCCTGCCAGCTTCGAGGAAGGTTTTGAGGAAGGAACTTGTTTACTGCCAGAAATTGTATCTGATCCCTTAGACCCATGGCTTCAGTCGCTACTGTAGTAACTGCCTCGTTTCCACGCCCGGTAACCAACGGTGACCATTATTAGATCAAGACTTTTAACGTCATAATGGGAGAAATAAATACCCTTAGTTTGCTGACCTAAGCAGATTTTCGAGGAGGCAATCGACATAAAGGATGTCATAATAGAAGGTATCGTATTCAAGATTCGTGTGCTCTGTAAAAGGTTTCGTTTAAATTGTCACGTAGGGACATAGTTTACTATTTACAAACTACATTATGCAACACAGCATATTAACAATAATGCAATGCAGCTATTTGATGATAAACAGCTATAGATTGTTGCCAATAACATAGAGGTTCCATCAATATCTATCGACCGTGCTGGATTCGGCATTAAAAAATGAACATATCTTGCAAAAAATTTTATGCTCCAGGATTAACACTCTATTTTTAGCTTCGAGCTCCCTAAAATACACTCTGTTTAGAAGAACATTTCTTCAAAAAAAACAAACCTTGAAGGCGTTAGAAAATTAATAACAAATTAAGAACAAGACGAGATGAACGCACTGTTTTAAATCTAACTCTGGACAAAGATGCACCTGCTTTCAAATAACTTATTGAAGTATGATTGATAAAAATATGATACTTTCTTTGAAAAATAAGGAATTATGGGTATACAATTTCAACGAAGTGGGAACGTACACGTAATTATAGGTATAAATTTTGAGACAAGAAGAAATTTGGGCTCATCATATCTATAAACTCGAAACAAAAGGATGAACATAGCATCTTCATGCACCACAATGCGCCTTTTTAATTAGTGAAGCTGCACTTTTTGTCAGTGACACGAAATAATGGGTTCTGTTTTGAACATGAATGAACATATCTTGCAACAAATTTTATGCTCCAGGATTAACACTCTATTTTTAGCTTCGAGCTCCCTAAAATACACTTTGTTTAGAAGAACATTTCTTCAAAAAAAACAAACCTTGAAGGCGTTAGAAAATTAATAACAAATTAAGAACAAGACGAGATGAACGCACTGTTGTAAAGTCTAACTCTGGACAAAGATGCACCTGCTTTCAAATAACTTATTGAAGAATAATTGATAAAAATATGATACTTTCTAAGCTCTAGATTAGTAAGAACATTGTTATTAAGGATACAGATAATGTCTATCTTCTGCTAATGTTAATAAAATAAACTTAATAAGGTCACAAATCCACATTGTAGTTTCCAAATGTTTAATTTTCCCTGATGGCTCTGTGATGGTTCTCGAATTCCTTACTTTGACCATCAAACTGACGATCCTGACTTTACTGACCCCAGGAAGAGCAATCTCTATTAATTTTAAGTGTTGTATTATGCAATCTAACATTTTGCAAACTTAACTCGTCATGTTTTCCTTCTTCGATTTAATTATAATAACATCGTGGTATTCTCTTATGTTTAAGATAATTGGAATCCTAATCTTTTCGTTTGTAGAACCTTATCAATTCGTCCATGTTTATACTCTCTTTTATTACGACTTTGAAAATAGACTTTGTATTTCTATCCTTGGGTTTTCAATGTGTAAAAATCTTGTTAGTTTCTGTCTGTTGAAATATTATGATAGTGTTTCGAAGCCACCCACATCCACACACGCACCCACCCACACAACCACATACATTGACAACAAACTTGAAGTTGGATTCTGATTTCCATTTGACTAAAGCTGTATCTTCTTAAGTAGATGTGTTCAAAATGTTATGCTTAAATGGAGACGCATTGCACTCAGAGCCGGCGCCAACGGGGGAGATAGGACATGGGGAGGGGAGGGGAGGGAAAAGGAGGTGAGGGAAGGGGAGGTGAAGAGAGGGAATACGACTGTTTGTTGGATATGCCTGAATACTTGTCGGAGAATCTTTAGGATTTTCTACCAAATTACGATGGATTGTGATGATGAGGATTTTTGGAAATTGATAATGCTGCCCTCCTGTCGACCGAAAACCGGATTTTTCCGCAATTTTGTTCAGGCTAATTTGTCATTTCTATTCTCTGCATCCCATGTTTGTTAGGCTATATTGGGCCATAAAGTCTTCTGTCCAGAACTTTCTGCCTTTATATTATTTTATTTTATTTTATTTTATTTTACTTTGTTTTTCCTTTTAACTCCAATTTCCATAATATCACTGTAGGGTTTTATTAATTGATTTGCCTTTTCGTTTTTGATAAAAGAGCTAATTAATCTTTTTAGAACTATAAAATGTACGAAATTATTAGAATTTGGCAATTGTATATCTTTCACTTTATTCAGATGTTAAGTTTTTAGCTTAAAAGAATACGTCACTGAGGGCATATGGCTCGGAAGCTCTATAGTGAGTTTCTTCATATGTCCGTCTGTTATTTTATTTAATGATGGTGTTATTAAAATTTCAAACTGTTTATTGAAGTGGTATCTTGAATTAGCATCGTTATACGCTAAGCATTATTGTAATTAATTGATGAGAATTTTAATGAAATGAGTCACATCACTAATAGTATCCTGTTCTTACACAGAGGGACATCTTGACAAATTACCAAAGGAAAATGGTCTGTCGCACAAGACATCATATGGAGCTGAATTGGATAAATGGAATGACGATTACACAGTGACATGTAACATTTGCCTTAAACAATTTAGGAGCAATTCAACATTACTAGCTCATGTGTGGAGTCCAAGGCATCGCTGGAAACGGGAACAATTAGCAATGACGTCAAAGGATAATCTTCAAAACACAACTACAGAATGGATAAAAGAAGGTAAGAATGAAACTTTTGAATTTATTTAGCAAATAGATTAAGCACTCAGCTACATAAGGGTTCCATCGCAGTGTCGTCGGGCATTTAGCACCTCGGGGGGGGGGGATATATGGTAGCATGGACGTGCCATTTTTTAGGGGTACCTTTTCTTTTGAAAAATAAGGAATTATGGGTATACAATTTCAACGAAGTGGGAACGTACACGTAATTATAGGTATAAATTTTGAGACAAGAAGAAATTTGGGCTCATCATATCTATAAACTCGAAACAAAAGGATGAACCTAGCATCTTCATGCACCACAATGCGCCTTTTTAATTTGTGAAGCTGCACATTTTTGTCAGTGACACGAAATAATGGGTTCTGTTTTTCAAATAGTGACACAGAATTATGGCCCCAATTTTCTTCTCAAAATGGCACGTCCCTGGCACCTTCACCCGTGGAGATGACCCCCGTGTTTAGAGCACAGTTTTGTCGAAAATGCCATTTTTCATCGATAGGCATAGTACTTCACATTTTCGAGTCGATTTTTTTCCCTTAAACTACAAACCACCTATCAAGGGTCGACTTAAAATCGCACAGTTTAGAAATTAGGCAAAACATGTTTGTCTGCAGAACATTAATTTGACTGCGAAATGTCGTATAAAGTCCTTTCCAAAGCGTAAATCCAAAGTAAAACTTTATGATTGTGAAAAACAAGTGTAAACATCGTTAACGTTAGGTTGTTTTATCTGAATACTTATCGTTACGATGCCTAGAAAAAATAAAATCGTTCAAAGTTTAGCAAAGCAGGTTGTTCCATTCCTTGTTTTGGCAGCAAAAAAGTAATATGTTCATCTATTCGTGATATTTGTAATTTTTCTTAAGATTAAGTTACGATGCTTTAAATCTTGGAGCAAGTCAAGAACACCTGAAGAGAGAGAGAGGAGAAAACACCTAATGATATTTAGAGAGATTTATAAATCTAATATCTTTATATTCCTTTTTGAAGACGCTTTTTAAATCTCGGTCCTTTTGATTTTTGCTAGATATGTCAGTTTGGAGATTTTTTTGAAGCCAACAGTAGGTTCAAAAATGTACAACGATTTGTTTTTGAAGGATAACAGTTGATCAGGCCTTAGGTTATCACAGACGAACTTACAAAGCCACAATCAGAATATCAGATCTGCATACTGTGTCCCACTAGTGACACTAGTGATACTTTCATCCAACGCCGCCATCTTACCATAATTTAAACCAGTTTGTATACAATGGGTTTTAATTTGGAGATACTGATTTGGACTTCGACTCGTATTTAAGATTTTTGATCGAAAAAATACGGCACTTGAAAATGCTTGATGTTTTTAGAATAAAGTTACATAATCTTTGAATCTTGAATATTTTGAACGTCCAAGGAAAGCCTCAATACCTAGATCCGCAAAAGCATCTGGAAGAAAAGTTTGAGTTTTAGGTCATTCCCACACTTTCATTCATTTGATGGGGTTTAATTCTGAACATCAACTTACAGAAATTTAAGCAAATACCACCTTGAATATTATGCGTTATTAGGACAGCTTAAAACTCGGATAATTTAACATATTTACTGGATTTGAGCCAAAGCCTGCTATATGCACAAACCTCGCCACAATTAAGCATATTAAGTACGTTGAGATCAAATTTCACCTGTATTCTATCTTTAACATAACTGATTGATAGACAGTTTCACGTCAGCTAAACGTCAATCTCTACATGACAGCTGAAAAACTGGTTCGTGTAAGTTTTAATTTTGTCAACATTTCTAGTTTGGCAGTTTTCTCAAGCATACTTTCCATGCATGATAAGGACGATTTAAGGATCAACATTTTGAAATTTTGTTGCAATCAAGTGCCAATTGCCCGGTTATTGTTTCAATCTATTTTGGTTTTTAGAAGACATGATGCTGTTCAAAGAAGAAGCCATTGCTTGCAAAGACCATGACCCAAACAAAGCTATTTTGCTTCTGTCAAAAGCTGGGAAAGGTTTGTTCTCATCTGTTATACACTCTTTCCTCATAAGAACCAGTTAAATTGAAGTTCAGACTACGTTCTTTTTTATAAGACCCAACCATGTCGGTGTTCTGGTTTCCTGCTCGTAATTTTTTCAAAATTTTGAGGCTTGCTTTTGTCACTTTATAGTAAATCCTCTCCTGGCCACGTGAAGAATTTACCATAAATGAAACTCCCATTCTGACGTTTTTGGATTTTCTTTGAACAATACAAAACAAATCGCATTTAATTTACAAAGTATCAAAAGTTCTTTATCGTTAGTAGTTCAGTTTCCCTTCTTCATCTTCCTCGTGTTCCCAAAAAAGGTTTGCTCTATCAATGTTGGCCATAGCCAAAGTTGATAAACGATTATAAACATTGTTAACACAGTGACAATTTCTCTAAAGGAAAATGAAATTGGGAAGCGAAAAGGTGTCAATTCTTTTCAGTCTAATGGCAGTTCATGTTAATATGTATTTGGAAAGTGTATGCATCTTTCTCAAAAATAACATTGTACGGCAGTGCATCTCAGCTTGTTCTTAATTTCCTCTCAATTCCCGGTCAATTTTCAGGCTTATGTTCCTATGAAATCGTTATTATATAAACTGAGAGTTTATGTTATTCTTATGGTTCCTATGGTATAGAACTTTCTACCTACATGGGATCAGTGCTCTGGCAGGAGCTAACAAAAGACATCTTCTTGCCCCCCAATGTTTAAGAAAGAGTTTAAAGCTTGGAAAAATTAAGAATGCAACTGCAGATTATGCAAACCTTTGTTGTGCAGATTGGAATCTTGGAATAATTATCCCATCTTCGGAGTCATCATTTTAGTTTTACTTTGTACTTTTTACCTATTCATTGTAATCAATCTTCATATTTTATCCTATTAATTGTGATTTTTTGTTAATAGAAGGCTTTAATTAGCTATTATACTAGCTATATTAAACATTTAACTCGCTCACTGAAAATAATTCTACAATAATAATGATAATTACTCCGAGAGAGCCCCGCATACCGTGCAAAATATTAGAGATTTCACTTGATTTTCTACTGTCAGTTACAAACTATCTTGTGTGTCTTGATTAATTGCGTTAATTAAATGCATTAATTTCTTGCTCTAAATTGCACTTATTTTTCTGTAAGAAAGTCTGAATCAGAACTGAGAATTTTGTAAATGATGGCCGCAAATGAGTGCTCAAAGCTCCTTAACAATTATTTATTTACTTTGTTTATATTTGTTTGAAATACTAAGAGGAAGTAAATATGAGGAATATTAAGAGGTTAGAAGTGGTAAATAAGAATAACAAAAGAAGTAAAATTGATCAGCACTAAGAATAATAATAAATAAAATGTTTTATACAGTATTTATCTATCAGTGCAATAATGTCATCAATAGAGTCCTGTTCCTAAAACTAGATTAAAAGTGATATCTTATAAATATATGAATTTAGTAATATCCTTTAGTTTTAGAATATAATAATGCCTTTTCGTTTTAGAGAATGCCTCACTATTTTGACGGCCTTGTCGTTAGAAGAATACTGTAATATTCTAAAGCTAAATGAAATGTAATATCTTAAAAGATTCTTTTTATGTATCTAGTTTCCATGGGAAGGCTGAATGATTTTCTATACTCTTGTCCAAGGGCATATGAATAGCCTAGAATTTAAGGCTGAAAGTCTTATTACACTAGAGTGGTTAATAACAGATGTAGCTTGTTTAACGGAGATAAGGAACAACTCAAAGTTGCAGGAATGTAAAAAAAAGATGACCAGATGATAATTTTATATTTATGAATTATATAAATGATATCTGGCTCCTTCACAGTAAAGTAAAGTGAAGTGAATTAAAATATAAGCCTTTTATTGTGTTTTTTTATAAATTTTTATACATTGAAATACGTTTTTTATATCAAGTTCTAAAGACGCCCTGTATGCCTGGTGAGATATTTTCTTTGATATACTTTGTCGCAAGTATTCCTCGAGAATCCATTAAGCAGCCTTCTATTTTGTTCTTTACTTTACTTTACTTTACGTAAGGTTAACCTGACACTGCATTTTTAATAGGGTTTGCTCGAATCAATGAAATAGACAATGCCAAGGAATGTTTTCAACAAGTGCTGGAGTTGGCTGAACAATTTCTAAAGGATTGGGTGGAAGAACCAGATTATGAGGCTAGTTCTATTTCATCGTTTTAATCTTTATTTAATAACATGTGGAGCTAGGGTTTTATCCTTTCCATTTGGTTTCGTTCCCATTTCAAACCCTCAGTTTCCTCTAATTTTAGTTTAAAGCATTTTATAGTTATGCGAGTCCAACCTATTCCAAGTTAAAGACAGAGAACGGACGGAGATCAGTGGTTGGATTGAGACACCACTTTCCCACGGGCATCAGGATCTAAACTCTTGACTATTGATCATAAACAATAGCCGATCATGCGCGATAACGGTTCTTCTCTCGACTCCCTTTCATTCCCCGGACAGGACAGTTTGTTTTTTTGCGCGCGGAAGATATTTTCCCCACCAAAATCGCGCGCTTGGAAATGCTTCCACCTTCTCAGCGCCTCCGCAGAGGTAATGTTAGTAAGTACCCGCGCGCTTGAAAAGTATATTTTTTTAATGTCTTGACTGGTTGCTCGTGCGCAGAACATCCTTAGTATTGTAGGCCTAGATTCGGAAGAAGAATATGAGAATGGGGCATTTGCTGTATTGATTTGATTTGCTTTGATTTGATATTTATTATGATCATAAAAATTAGCGACTTTTTTCTTAAATTTTATTCACAGAATGAAGTATTTGATGATATAGAAAAAGAAGGTTCAAGAAGTGATGAAAATCTGGAAAATGATATTGACAATAACAACAGAGTTGACATTAGCAATGATTTGGATAAAGTCAATAACAACACAATGCAAGAAGACGACACCAACAACAATGGAACTAATAAAGATAATATTGAAAACGAGGACGAGTTCCGAGAAAGAAGCCAAACGAGGCCAAGGATAAAGAGATTTAAAATGGAGCAAATGAATAAAATGTACTCAAATTATAAATTGCAGAGAGGAACCGCTGACCTTTATGAAACCATGGTTCAGTGTTACGCCGAAAGCTTCGATATTGATTTGGGTGAAAGCGCGGAACAAAGTGAAAATGGCCAACGACAAAGTTTGAAAGTATCAGAGATTCTCATGAACAGAGATTTAGTTTTGAAAGAATTGGCAGATACCGAAAAAACATACGTCGATAGTTTGGAATTTCTCGTTCAGGTATGCAAATTTCGACAGTTATATAAAGATGCATCGTAGAATGATAAGTACCAAAATATATAGTAAAATGATTAAGTTTTGATGTTATATCAGGGCTGCCCCTTCCTAATTTCGTAATGGCCCACTGTCAGCAACCAGATAAAAAGGGAAAGAATTGTAGGCACTTACCGAAGTTGCAAAATTTTTGTTTGAAGACTGTATTGAAAAACCGTTGCCCTATCGATTGTACTGTAAGGTGAAAGGCATCAAACTAGAACCTGGTACAAGTAATTCTCGTAAGAATCGGGGAAATATGTAAGATTTCTCTGTTTCTTGGAGGGTTTAATAGCTATAAGAATGAACACTTGGGAACCCCATAGGGCCCAACATTAGCGCATTTAGCCAATTAGAGGAGCCTTGTTGTACGAAAGTTAATATATGATTTTAAAGACTTGCAATCAAATTGAGAATATCTGTCTGCAGTTTTTTCCGAACACGTTGGCAATCTGATATATGACATGATTGATATATGATATATAATATATTATATGTAATATGATGTATGGTACATACATAATACATGATCTTATGATATATAATTTATGATACATGACATATGAAATATTATATATGACATAATATATGATATATGAATAATATGATATATGAATAATATGATATATGAATAATATGATATATGATCTATGGTATATAGTGTATGATGCATGACATGACATATATCATATGTCATATATGAGATATATGATATATAGTGTATGATATGTAATGATGTACTTTTACTGGTTATTTTTGCAATAATAAAGGCAGGTTGTCCATTTCAATAGCGTAGCATTGTTTTTCTCTTAGAATATCATTCCAGAATTTAAAAACTCTGAATCACAAGTTGCTAAGGATATTATCCAAGGAGTGTTTGCAAACATTGATGAAATATATGAGTGGCATCGTAAGTAAGTAAAACATGCAATTGTATTTTACGAATTCCGCAAAGAATCCTTATTTCTACTCTTGTTTATATCTTTTTTAAATTTTCAACTGTTACTCAAATGTAAAAGCCATTGACAGTAGGATTTAGATGACTTTCTTTCTCTTCCCGCTGCCAATGGCATAAGTAATGCACATTTTATTTCTGATTAAGTATCGTTTTTTATTTATGAAAAAGAATATCCTCTGCAAGAGCGGAGCAGCAAATTTTTCACTTATCATCCGTGTTAAGCATTCAGGGGTGTTTACGAGACTGTGCGCAGGGGACTAGCCTATCGTAGCCAACAAAGACCTGACCCAGCACAAGACCGTAGTGCAAGACCTGCCTTAGAGAAAGGGTTGATACCAGAGGGGGACTGTTTTAGTTTTGATGCATGGTTTTATTCATTTGCGGGAAGGCTCTCAAATCAACGTCACCTACAGCGGTAAATATTGGTAGACATTGAAAGTACAATATTGAAAATGCAAGAAGCTGCGAGTTTTCCTGGTTATTGTTTTTTTGCAATGATATGACAGCAAACTTCTGCCATTGGTCGCAAATTTCGATATTGCATTGAATTCCTGAACCTTAAGTCAATCTTAGTTTCGCGTCCTACAAGCGTTTCTAATAGTGAAACTGAGGCTCACGGCATTAGAGCATCAAACGCTTGTCGATGACATAGCTTCAAGGTTTTGCTATGAAGGAGCAGTTGGCTTTTATGATAGAGAATGTTATAGCTTGATGACATCACTGTCACGTGATTGTTAGTGATAACGATGACATCATCACTGGTTGCTGCAGAGGAACATTTGCGTGAAAGTGTATGATGTAATACTTCATATACGCTGGTTTTGGTTTCTTTTCTCAAATAGGGGAGCACCCCGGGAGATAGCCCCTATATTGTTCTGTTTGGTGGGTTGGTGGAGTTATTTGGGGAAAGCAACGAAACCTTATGTCATGAATGATAATTTTAAAATTTTGTCCCTTGGAAGATAATTGACTTATACTTTATGCCTTACTCACTCTCTTTTATAATTGCAACTCTTTAAGAGAAATTTGGTTTTCTTTCAGTGTGTTTTTTGATAAAATTGAAGACTGCCTTGAGGATCATGAGCTTCTTGGTCCGACATTTAAAGAGCACGTATGTACAGCTTTGGTCAGATTTTGGAACAGGTTAAATGTGTTTAAAAAGATGTAGGAGTCTGGAATTTCTTCAAGTCAATTAAAACTTTGTCTGGTACCTCCATTTCTCTTTTTTAGCTCTTCTATCCTTGTGGTATATAATATTTGTGATATAAATTTTTTTGTTTTAGGAAAAAGAGCTGACGAATCTTTATGAAATTTATTGCCAGAATAAGCCGCGAGCCGATGACCTTCTTATTCAATATGCCGAAGAAATAGACCAGGTATTCCTAATTTTCTTAATTTTAATTAACTTAATCATTAATTTTAATAGCTGGATTGGTTTTAGATAAATAGTCAACTAGGGTTTTATCATAGAATTGGTTGACTGCTTGATTTGGCCAAGCAGGGCTGAATCTTCTGGCGAAAGCCTCTCCGCATTACATAAATCAGTGCTTTTTAATGAGACTGATTCCGAGTAGATTCAAAATGTACAACTGAAAAGATGCAATAGGATAATAATTTTCCCCTGTTCTGGCGTAACCTCTCCTTGTATAAGATCTCATGCAATCTCCGCCAGGATGTGGTTGCAACGTTAACTTGTTAAAACATTATGTTCCCATCTTTTAAGTGAATTAAAATGTATAAGATGATGAGAGACTTAATTTGATGAACAGTTTATCGTCTTGTAGGTTTACCAAAACATCGATACAAGTTTTACCATTCTTGATTATCTTATCAAACCTGTCCAACGCATTATGAAGTACCAGCTTCTGTTGCAAAGTATCGTTAAATATACAAAGAAAATGGGAGAAACGACAGACAGTATGCAGGTAAAGATGTTACAACGTAATTATTCGATGTACTTAAATTCCTTCCACTGTTTGGTAATCACACAGCCTGGAACTTTCTGAACATCCAGGAATGTCAATGAATAACATCAATAAAAACGAAAAAAAGGACACTCATTTATCAATCTAAAAGTGCTATCTTTTTCTTTATGCATTTAGAATGATTACAATACAATTTTTACTTTCTACTTTACTTCTCTAATTACCATTCTACACTACGAAAGGTGACTATACCACGAGGAGCAATAGATTATGACCACCCCCATGGTCAATACATATAAACGCACAACATTAAACAAAGTTCTATTTTTCGCCTGACAAACAGTTCTGGGATTATTGAACGGTACGAAATGATAAGAAAACGTAGGAAAATTATTAAACAGACGGAAACAAAAGAAGCTTGAGAAGAGAAATAGCGTCGGTGATTGGTTGCATGCCCAAACCAATCGGCGCTCTCTCGCTGTTGCGCTAGTTTAAGATTCCATGGGAGGAAGCGATATCCTACATAAGGAAAAACTCCTAAAAAATGGTGCATCCATGTTTGAAATTTGCTCACCAGATGTTAAGAACATTGGAACGTTTGTCCAGATTGGGAATTTTAACTGTGTCAAATCATTTTGAATATCTAAGTAGCATATGTCCTCTTCAGTGCCGGACACTTGGTCAAAAATTAGGGGGGGGGCAAGCCTATTGTTTTGGTAGGATGACATCACACATTTCCATTGTTTTAGAGCAAAAGACTGGTCCCCTTGTTGTTGATTTCTAAAGGATGCTGTGAAGGAAGTTCTTTGCAAAGGAAATTTGAACTTGGTATCCAGCATTAACTTTGTTTTTTGTTCTAGGCTGCTTTGGAAGTGATGGAAATTGTTCCTAAAAAGGTCAATGATAAAATGCATTTAGCAATGATTATAGGATATACTGTGAGTTTATAATTTGCCTTATCTGCCTTTCTATATGTGCTAAATGCCCCAATGCAATTTAATATTGTTCGGTAAGCAATCGAAGTCGGATATTTCAGGAGAAGCAGTTATCTTCGAAATTCTTTGCACGAATCATTGCAACATTACAAGACGTCGAAATTTGCATCGAATACTCCGCCGAAGCAACAGAGGTGTCTGTTTTTACGAAATATTTTGCAACAAGAGAAGTATCTGTTCTTTCGTCGAAATACGTCGCAACAACAGAAGGCGCTTTTATAAAGATTATGAAGAGATAAATCAAATCATGGTTATCATCAAGGTCATCTTTACGCTCTCCAATAACATTACTACAGTGGGTTTTTGAATGGGAAGGTAGTTCACGCACCTAGTTGGACCCATGATCGACAAGTTCATTTTGTTCCATTTATTAAATTTGCTAATAATTTACCCCTTCTAGTTCGACAAGTCCAAACTTGAGGTCATCTAATGAACTTTCGTTCTGTTCAACCACGGATGACCCTTGTGCTATTCTTTTTTCTTTTCTATCAAAAAATTAACTCCAGCGTTTAGCTTCTTTTGTTTAATCGTTTTTTGTTTAATTTTACAGAAAAGCCTTGAAAGGGATCAATTAGTATTGCAAGTATGTTTATATTATTATATATCTCTGCTTGCATTAGTGATTGAGAAGCCGAATTTCAAACATTTTCAACGTTTCAATGATTTCAATGATTTTATCGACATTCGCACGCTCTATCGATTTTTGTTTAACATAAACATTATAATCTTCAAAGGTTCGGTTCAGCATGAATTCAAAAATAGTCCTCTGTGTCCACTCATTCTTAAATATATCTTATTAGAATCGCATGCTTTTATTGAATTAATCAAATAGAGATTATGTAACATAGCCATGATGAACCTTAAAACTTTTTTTCACCTGCTGCAAGAGTTATGGTATGGGCAATATTTTCGTTACTAAAGAAAGAGTGCTAAACGCAACTTTGCCACTGCTATCTTTGAAGTTTTTCTGATCAAAGCTGATGAATACAAAGTCCAGAAAAGTTGTAAACCTCCCTCCGGATAAAAACATAACGAAAAGCAAACCTTTCTCAAAAGTCAATAGAAAATAGGAATGGTTTGGTTGTGGCAAAGCAGTTTCTATTGTGTTTTGCAGACCTTCCTCCAGCTAGTGACCGTGTGACCGTAATGTTCTCCTAGCTCCGGATAAAGAGACACTTTTTTTGTGCCTAAAAGACATAGAACAGTCATGGATGTAGTTTAAGCCAGTGGCCTGGGCAGACCAAGAATTGGTAGCCAATGAGAATCGGCCATTTAGCTTTTTATGTCAGGGCTCTAGGCATGTCTTATATATAACTTTTACAATCGAGGGTCTTTTCGTCCGTTCTTGCTAGGCTTCCTGTTTCACATTTAAGATGAGTTATTATCCCACAGCGGGATGAGGAATTCCTGAATAATAAACATTTATGAGCAGTTTCTTGTAACTTTGAACTGTGGATGGAAAAGCTTTAACTTGTTGCTTTCTATTAAAAAGTATTTTTTCGCAAATCTGTAAGATAAATGCAAATGAGATAGAGAAATAAACCATGAAAGGCCATCAACCAACAGGGCTCTCTGCCATTATTTAAAGTTGTTTGAGCCGCAAAACGGACTGCCGATCATCCGCTCAGTATTTTCTTTTGAAAGGATATCTCTAAGCACATTACTATGCTTTGAAGAAGGGCTTTATGCCAAGGACGAAATACTAGCACCATCATATATCAATAAATAATTGTGATCTGGTCGTATTTGCTTCGTATTTCTGCCGCTTTGCGTTGTTTCTCATACCTGGCATTTATAACCAGCGAAGAAAATATTCCTCGAGAATCCAGTAGACAGCCTGCTATTTTGCTCCTTACTTTTATGTTAAATTAATCTCTAATTGGTTCTATTGCATAAATTTTCCATATGTAACCATTATAAAATCAATTATAATTTAATTGATATTATGTACAACATAATATAGCAGCAGAATTCAAAAGATTTAATATTTTGAATTTTTTTTTATCAATTCAAATGCTTTTTAGTTTATGAGCGCCGGGTGAAATTCACTTCAGGCTGTAGGGTTACCGTTTCTTGAAAAGTAATTGTTATAAAAATTATAATGGTTGTTCACATGATGTTGTCGGTTCATTTTTAGGATACTTTGAACGTTTCATTTGGAGGTGGAAAAACAAAACCAAGAGAATATCGCGTGTTTCTTTTCAATGAGTTCTTGTTATTTACCGAGCCTTTGAAAAGGCCTGGTAGATTGCCGCAGTATAGATTTCACCTTGAATTAAAGGTAATTTTGGCTCTTTATATTGATAGCTTTCTAAGTTTTGTGTAAAATCTCGCTCTTTAGAGGTAACTGAGTCAGAGTTGCAGGGAATTTATCAATTAAAAATCAGGATAATTTAGCAGCCATTGGGACTCTCGTCTCCCTTTTACTTATCTGTCCTCCTTTTCAAAATTGGGCACTAGCAGGGCAGTGATGCAAACTGAACTATAACAAATCAATTCCAATAAGGCCTAGGTAGAAATTTTTTTAATTCTTCTAAATCAGAACGTTGGCCTTCATCGTACCTGTTCAATTTCAACTCTTTTCCAGTTGTGTACAGTAGCTATCGAAACCAAATGTATCTGATTGCTTTTAATCACCACTTAGTCTATGAATTTCCCTTTATCCTACTATCCTACTATCTTGCAACTGCTCTCTAGGAATATTTTATCGATGATTTGGCAAAGAGTGGGCTAACCACAAAATTTCAGCCTCTGTTATTGATTTTGGCCCGCCCAACATTAAAATGGATAAAATTTCTTTTCCTTACAGACATGTAGGATGGGCGTCACACACACAGTGAAAAACGACAAGTTAAAATTCGCAATTTGGAGTCGTAAATTCAAGACAACCGATATTTATGTTTGCATGGCAGACACTCAGGATATGAAAGAAAGCTGGCTAGCAGCGCTTGGTAACGTATTAAGCATTTATGGCGGTAATATATCAAAAGGTATGTAAATTGAAGAAATGTAAACATCATTGATTTGTATGTAGAAAGGGAAGAATATGCGAGCTGTTTATGTGCCCCAGACAAAGTTGGAGCCAATTACCCTCGGGTTTCGACCTACTGCTAGATTACTTGTCACTGCCTCTACACAGTAATGCCAGTGGCTCTCATCTCAGGCATGATTAGGGGTTTCATCGCAGCCAACCGTCACTATGCATTCGGATAATCTTGTAGCAAAATTATACTTCGTTCTTTGCTTTCTCAGTCCACAACCTCTAAAGAGCAGTGGTAAAAAAAGAGTTAGTAAATGGCACTTATGCCATACAGTCGAGTCATTTCTCATATAATTGATTTGCTAAAATTCCATAGTCGGTCTTTTGGGAGGAACCTGTGATCCAAATACGCCAGGAACGGATAATTTCGTGCAAATCAATTTCTAACTTTACATTTTGCAGGTTTTAAGAAGCGGCAGACCCGGGGTCCTGGGGACTTGAAAATTCTCTTTCTTTTCATATAAATTTTTTTATTTCTTTATTTTCCTGAAAGTAAAAACTGATATTCCAAACTGCTTCTCTTACCAGAGTTGGTTCGTCTTTTCTGACATCTTAAAAACATGCCTGCGAGCAAATATCTTCGCAATTTTCAGCATTTTTCTTAATAACATATAGCCTTTTAGAAATGCATGCATGCCTGCTTAATGGAATTATATTTATTAGTTTATTAATAAAACCACTCCTCACCATGATTTTATTGTAGATTCAATAAAGCAAGAAAGCAAACCTTCTGTTAAAGCGTAAGTTTTCGACTTTGATTTATTTTCTGTTGTAAACCCGTAACTAAAAATTAGTTTCAATTACCTTACTATTAGTTAATAAATCGGCAGAGTTTTACAAAGTCCAGAAAAGGTGTTAACCTTTCTCCTGACAAAAACATACCGGAATGCGAACCTTCCTCATAAGGCAATACAAAATAGGCATGGCTTGGGTGTATCATAGGAGTTTCTATATTTTTTCGTGGACATTCCTTCAGCTAGTGACCGTAATGTTGTCCGAACTCTAAGTTTTTAATGCGTATACGTTTAGGAAGGATTGTTTGAAATCACCAGGCCAGCCAATTAATCTGTGAACAATACAACTGCTGAATAACCAAAGATAATTGTGAATAGAGCGGTGGATGGATGGTTGAGCGAAAAACTGCTTATATCAATAAGAAGGGTGAGTGAATTAGTGAGTGGAGGAACAAGCAAATAAAATGATGAGTGAATGAATTATTGAAGATATGAATCAATAAATCAATGAGTGAATGAATGAATTAATTAATTAATTAATTAATGAGTGAATGAATGGATGAATTAATTAATTAATTAATTAATTAATTAATTAATGCATAAATGAATGAATCAATTGGTTAATTGATTAATCAATTAAATGAATAGAATGAATAGAATTATTGATTCAGTATTTTCATAGCATTGACAAATTGAGTTTTTTAATATTACCCCTTTTTCCAGTTGTGCTATTATTCCCTAACTTTTCTTATAATTATTTCACTTCCAGGCCAGTGCGTACAAAAACCTGGTCAGCAGAGCAAATAGTTCGACAAGCAACAGTCGGACACCCAAGAGAGTATTCCATGTCTTCTAAGCTGAAGGCCAACATCCACAAATTTCTAATGGAAGAACTCTATTTGAATGCGCCCGAAACGTACTGCGATGATGATTCTGAAAATAACAATGACAATAATAGTTCAGAAAATGGAGTACAAGGTACAAAGGCATATTTGAAAAATGACAGTAAAAATCGGATAAATTCGACGGAAAAAGTTGAAAGTTCTTCCGATGAATCAATAAAAAGTGACGATGATAAATGCACTTGCGATAAAAGCAGTCGACACAATAGTTTACGATCAATAGAAGAAGAAGTTGGAAGTAACAGTAAAAAAGGGTTTAAACTATGGAAATCAATAAAAGACAAACGAACTTTATTTGGGAAAAAGTCAAACTCTCAAAGATCGATGTCCCTTCCCGATTCAATTATGAAAAAATCTATGGATGACTTCGAAGTAATAGAAGAATCGGTAAATAACAGTGATAATGCTCAGATTGAGGAGCGCAAGGTTAGTGGTGTGTTTTTCATATACTTTAAGATATCGTTGGGAATAAGGAGAAGAAATCACCTTTTTTATTTTTGGTCCTTGAAAATGAATTCTTTCAGGGTCTTTTTTAACATACTGACTGGGTAGGCAGTTACCCCCACCCCTTAACTCCTCCCTAAGTCTTATTGCTTTGTCATTTAAAACAATAGACCAATCTTCCTGAATTGTTTTATACTTTTTGGAGCTTTTCATGATGGTGTTTTTGCCACAATTTCTGCTCTGACACAGAACCTATCAAGTGCTGCTCTAAGTTTGAAGAATAACAAATAAGCTATATGCCTCTTTGCACCAATAGCATGATGATGATATCATAATTGTCTTTGTAGCATGCAATCACGTGATTTAGAGAAAATGGCAAAATGTTGAAAATCCCAAACAATCCAACTTTTCTTTTATTTGAACCACTCGAGGATGACGTCATCGCCAACAGCGCTGTCACATGATAACGATCGTTAGCATAACAGTGCCATATCATGGGGCAATCATGCTTCACCACAATTCTCTGCTGTTTGTAATTTGCGTTGGTTCTGTTTCCTTGATAGTTTTACCCTCTCCTTACATCCGTGCAGCTAGGCTATTCATCCGCAGCATCCTTCGTTCTCGTGCTTCTCTTTCACACTATTTGCCTTGTCGAAATCCATTTTCCGAAAATCATGCCCCCAAGAAATGCATCTTGATGTTCTTAACTGGCATTCTGTTCACACCGGTTTAGTGAGAACTTCTTCATTGCACACCTTGTCTATCCATGTTATTCTTATCAACTCTCGTAAGTGGCGCTAGAAGCTAAAAAAGGATGTGCCAATAATTCCAGAAAACAGAAGATCTTTAAAATTATATATTTACTTTCCTACAAGCAAGGCTACTCAAAATATGCTAAATGTGCTAATATTGGACAATTTTCCAACTTTGAAAAGTGCGGACAAGCATTTTCTTTTTCTATCTGTCTGCCGATAAGGTATCATTGAGAACTTTAGAAGGGCAGCTGCTCCTCATGCCACCCCATTGCACCCCTTGCTTTCCATGCTTTCATGACAATGATACTCGAATATAAATCGTGCTGCTCCACTTCAAAATTCCATACTTGGATCATCCGTCAACTTTTTATACGTTTTGTGTATAGTGTAAATATCCAGGAGCTATTTGATTCCAATTGAAACCATATTGAATAGATTAGCTCTGTTCTGCATTAACAGTATACAATGATTTGATATTGCCCTAGTCTTGACATTAACAGAGATAGTCTAGATTTGACATTAACAGCATACAATGATTTGATATTGCGGCTATCACCAAGTCCGCAGCGAAAAGTAACATCTTCAAGGATATTTTTGCAACAGTAGTTTTACTAATACACAATTGTACGTATTTCCTGCCAGATATTTCAACTCAAATCAGTGGCTGCGGAGGTGCAGTTCTTGTTAGTGCAAAATGAAGCCTCATTATCGTGGGAAGATGCAGAGCAACTTCTTGACAAATCATTAGGACTATTTTTTGACGTCAAACGTTTAAAGCAGTTTTCTGAGGTAACTTTTTAATCTCGTTTCTGATGTGTGTAACAGATAACAATGTTCAAACAATAACCCCAACTGCATACAATCTATAGCTAAATGTAAGCTCAATTAAGCCAACTAATTTTCATAGATATTGTGCAGTAATTTTTGCTCGAAACCAATGCTGCTTTTATCTTGCTTTTAAAGGTCATAAATATTAATCTCATTTAATGTTTCTTTTTCGTTCTAAAACGTAATTTAGTTGCATTTAAGCTTGTATGATGAGTTGTGTTAGGTGTATTTCAAGAAAGGGTATTTCTGCTTCCCTATCCTGGTATCGTTCTTGTATAAATATCGGTTGTCTAGGTAAGTATGATATAACAGTTCGTAGTGTTGTACTAAGTCATTCGTTTTGTAAGCTTATATTGAATAAAAGCAGATCATAAACCCAGTTGAACAATGATGATACTTTTCTTTTTGCTGTGGATTTGTGGATAAATTCGTGTTAGGAGAACACCAGAAGTCAACTAGCTGTCAATCATGTAGCTCGCTAAATTGGGCACCCGAGAAAAGAGAGGTGGCAAATTAGCATTGGCAAGACAAGAAACCTAATTACTCGCATTCCTAGGTCCTAGATTCCGAATTTTCGATAAAAAATTGTCGCAAAGGATCATGGGAAGGTCACATCCGGAGCACGTGACCTTCAGCTGTGCTTGAAACAAGTTTCACTGCGATGGAGCACGTTATTTCGGCTGTGCTTTAACCAATCAAAAGTTTTTCACCTATCCATGAATGCGAACCTCGTTGTTGATAAATTCCTAAGAATAAAGGCTTTTATTGCAGGAAGAGAGAGACCCAAATAGCCTCCTTAAGATATCTGAACGTCATTACCGAAACTTGAAGCAAAAACAAAACTTTGGGGATTATAGTAGGTAAGGTTTTTATTCGAATAAAAGGCATTAACACACTCTAGCTTCTCTGTTAAATATGTCAAGTTGCAGATGAAGTTGACGTCATAATTTAAGAGCCTAGGGCTGTTTCATACGTCCCTGCACTCATTTGCTGGATATAAACATAATGCATATATGCAATTTGGTTAACAACAATAATAGTGCTACTCAGTTGTAAAGTTATTTTGCCTCCACCGGGGCTCGAACCGCCGCACCATCGCATTTGGACCTCTACGTACTACTCTAATGCGCCACCAAAAAAGCACTGTTTGTTGAATTCGTTGCCAATTTTGCTAACAACTCTTCCCATGAATTGCGATATTTTTGCATTTGCATAAGTAACCCTTATACCCAAGAAAAAAGGGATGGATGGGAATCTACTTGTTGGGTCACTGAAATTAGATAGGTCTAACGTGGACAATATCAAAGTTCTGCACAAATGCGGGAGTTTACTAGTTTTTGCGTCATGGCTTAGCTTATTAAAGTCTCCAATAAAGATAATGCAATGTAATCGAAGTACTTCAGCATCAGCAGTATTTTGGTCAAAAAGTTTAATAGACATTTCAAGTTTATAACTATTATTGATTGTAATCTTTTGTTGAATTTTAGGGATAGTAATGAACTGTTTTATAGTTACCGTGGATTATTCGAGCTTCTAGTAATGTATGCTGATTTGTAAGTTGAGATTTGATACATTAATTTTTTATCGCTTAAATCCAGCTCCTTTCGAGCATGGACTCTACAATCTTACGTAATCACAAGATTCTTCTTCAATAATCGGATCACTTCTACTACTAATTGCACACAATTACTCACGGATAACTGGTTCGTGGAATTGTCATACTTTATCATACTATATGATATATACAGCAAAATGCTTTATGGTCAAGCTTAATGTTAGTTTAAGAGTTAGAGTTGAATGACGACAAGAGCACTACAGTTACAGATAATGAAATGAAGAAATTGTATGAGCCATTCAAAACATTTAGAGGTTATAACAGGTGCCTTCATTCCCTTTAATAGACTGAGGCTTTATTTACCGAAAATAGTTTTTTTTTATGACCTGCTTACCTTTACTGGTAAGGATATTCTATAATTTGGCAACTCTATAAAAAGAATTTCTGACCATTAGTGGATCTTTTTGACAGTAAGTGGCAGTATTGCGTAGGCCGTGCGCAGAGTAAGGAAACCACCACGGTCACACGGTCACTAGCTGGAGGAAGGTCAATGAAAAACAATAGAAACTGCTATGACAAACCTAAGCAATGCCTATTTTCTATTGTCTTGTGAGGAAGGTTTGCCTTCCGATTTGTTTTGTCCAGAGGAAGGTAAACAACTTTTCTGGATTGTAGCCGTGCAAAGATTAATTGTGAGCTTTCGTGAATAAATCGCCTATATATTGTGGAGCAATCCCATGAAGAGATATAAAAATCATTAGTTTACGCTCAGGATCTATGAACTTCTCAATATTCTTCCAGTCTAGCCTTTTAGCTTTTCAGGCGAGCCTACGTACCAATGGTATTATCAGCGCATTAAAACTGTTATTTGTTATCTTTCTAGCTGCTTTGTTTTTGCAAATCTGTAAATGGTTTTTCTCAGTTTTGACCTAGCATCCTCAAACACAGAGGCAGTAGTGTGAATGACGTTCGACTCTGATAGGAAAAAGTCAAATTAACCATGTAATAAAGATGTTTCTCATAAACAAATGTGCATTTGCTCTGTATGCAATTGACTTTGTGTTAATTGGTTTTAAAATTTTCAACTTTTTTCCGGCAGATCATCAGGGAGCGCAACTTCATTTTGGCCAATTTTGCTATACACAATGGCAATAGCCGCTGCCAGAGTTGAAAACAATTGGAATGATGCTTTTATCGGCTACAAGAAACTGTCACAAATATATAAAATTAGAAAAATGTTTGAGTTTTCAGGTAGGTTTGCTATCTGACATCTAACCAGATCTGTTTAATTATCCAAATTATATCGTGTACAGTAATTTGACGGTGGGAATTAGCACAAATGGGCGGTTCGTGCTATTCAGAGAGTACAATTTATTGCCAATTAAGCACAGGGACATTTGTTAATTCTTTCGCCACCTTTTTTCATTTTCTCAAGCTAAGTAACACTAAGAAAAGAGAACGCAAGATGGAAAAAATCACGACAAATTTAAATCAAATTGAAATAATAAGATATTAAAATTTTTCGATCTTGCGAACGGCCTATAACACGTTTTTGTAAACATTTGGCCCCAGGTTAAGAATGTTTAAGTTTCTTATTCTTACATATGATTTCAGCTCCAAGTTTGCCTTATGTGTTTCTTATTTCTGTATTGCAATTAACACTACGAAAAGTTATTTTAATGGTTTTAACTTTCGTTTTTACAATAATTTTGGTTAATCGTTTTGATGGAGTGTTGTTAATTTATTCTATTGTTTTGTTGCTATGCTTCGATTGTTGTTCGTATTTAATTAAACTTTGTATTCTATGTTGTTCCTTTTTGGGCAAATCTCAGGCTGATTTTTCTTATAAAGACAGGTCGTGTCAAAAAACTTTTATTGCCGACATTCATTTATTCCCCACCTTTAAAGACCCCCCCCCCTCCTCGGTCTATTAATTTTGCCGTGTTTAATCTAAGCAAGATTTTCTTACCAAGTATTCCCGTGTATCATTCTTGATCTTGGTATCTAGTCGCAGTAGAATTAAGTTTTTTCCTTATATTTTGTTGCAGAAATACATTCAGAGAAAGCCATGTCAGTTCGCTTAATCATTACAAGTAGAAAAAAACTACTTCACTCCATAAACTTTGCACAACAACAAGGCCCATTTTAAAGTAAATCCTAAGGGAATTTACTAAACGATGGAATTGATATGTTGATTGTTAAGAGTTATTGTAGATAACACCAAGGGTTAACAAGCTCTAATAGACATACTTTCACTAAACAGATTTTCCTATACGAGCATGAAATCATGGGTTACGTTTGGCTGTTTTGCAATCTGCTGATATTACTACAATCTGCCTGCGTTCCTATGAAATTTTAAGCACATTGCAGACTCAAATAATTTTAAATAATTTTAAAGATATGGCAGAGTCATTTTGCCTGTTACAAAACTTACTTGCTTGGGGTTGTTTTAATTTAGTTTTATTTCTTCATTTTGCAGTTGATTGCTTGGTTGAAGCTTATCAAATTGAGCTAAGTTTGAACGATGTTAGCACAGCAGCTTCCTGTTTAAAAGATGCACTTGAAACTGCCCTTATCGCTGGCAATAAAGTCAAATGTCAAATGTAAGATTTCTATCACCGTTTGCGATCAACATTATATCATAGCACCGTCGCTTGGATCCGCTCAATAATTTTACAACGACAACATTTTGCCCATTCCAATGTCTTTGTAATGTTCTTTGTATTTTTCCAATTCCAATATCTTTTAAATGCTCTCTTTAAAAGCTTTTGCTGATAAAATACACCAGTAGATCGAGATGCACTATGCCATCCTTTCAGCAGCCTCAAGTCTATAATGTATCTATTATCAATTTGGTCTAAACTGTCATGAGAATGAATTTAATGGTAGGACACCATTGACTGAAAACAATACGAATAATAGGTATTGCTGAGATGTAACAGCATATTTTCGTGATGTTTGTTGCGACATCTCGTAAGCGGTCGTAATAGTAGCTAGTTACGGCCTTGAATTGTTTACTTGCACGATTAACCCTTTCGCACCCGGATTTATTTTTACCTAACTGTCAAGACCCTTAAAAATCTACGCTTTTCAGGGGAAAGCATAATCAAATAGATCAGGTGAAAGCGTAAACTATTATAGAAAACTTCCATCAAAACATTTACAATATTTTATACTTTACCCCCTGGAAAATTGACTTTTACGGTATTTGTCATTGGGCCATATGGCCCTTCTAGGGGTAAAAGGGTTTATAAAAGGAAAAATAAAGGGGTTATTAAGCAGTTTAATTAATGCCCCGTTTTAGCATTTTTATCAAAACCTAATCTATGCATTTATATGTTGTTAAGTACATCTTGATTGCAAAGACTCAATTTGTAGACATGCAGATGTTTGAATTTTTTGTTTTTCTTAGACTTGAAACAATGGCTACAAAATTGCAAAGACTCAATTTGTAGACATGCAGATGTTTGAATTTTTTGTTTTTCTTAGACTTGAAACAATGGCTACAAAATTGCAAAGACTCAATTTGTAGACATGCAGATGTTTGAATTTTTTGTTTTTCTTAGACTTGAAACAATGGCTACAAAATTGTTAGAGAAATCACAAGAAATGGGCATAGAAACACCATCACTCAAACTGATAACTGAAATGAGTTTTGCCTACAAAAGACAAGATTATTCGTGGTTTAATGACAATTACTATAAGATATGGGAAAGGTATTGATTATTTATGCAATTAGCAACTTTATCTTGGTTTATACTATTTTTTATGAGGGCGTCGATGAATAGAGAAATCTTTCAAGTTTGTGAATTGATCTTTAACGATTTTAAAAAGGGATTGTAGAAGTTGATTTTAAACGCTGATTTAAATTTCACTCTGGCTAGAGTCATGTATGCACTTAAGTCACCATTTAAGTCGATAATAGTAATTTAAAATGTTTATTTTATTTCATTTTTATTTCATTCATTTTATTTATTTTATTCTATTTTATTTTATTTTCATTAATTCTATTTTATTAACTCTATGGTGATGGTGATGGTTACCGTTTAAAGACATAATTTATAATCACCGTAATATTGTTAGACATAATTTATTATCACCGTAAAATTATTAGACTTAATTTATAAACTTGAATGTTGCCTCTATTTGTTATTGTGCTCATTGTAAACTTTATTGCAAGGCTGTGTCCTCCAAGGTCGAAATCAATGGTTTATTTTCAAAGAGAAATGCAATAGAAATGAATAATTTTTCATTTAGTAATCTGCATGCTTCCTTGAACTCTATGTTTTTTCAACGTCTTTTTTCAAGCTTGTTGGAACTCTTTTTAAATTAACTATTCTTTCATTTCTCAACTAGTTTTTCTTCTCATATGGTTTTTATTTTCAACAGCGAAAACTATTTGGAAAATCAAGATAAATCAGAATTTAAAGAACTCTTCATGCACTTGTTAGAACATTTAAAAGAAAGGAGACAAAAATTATCAGGGGAAGTTTTTGTATAATTAATTGCGATTGTTTTTGTACATTGGGATAAACAAATTTATTAGGATTTTGGTAGTCATTAGCTCAATTTGGTTTCAAAGGGCTCTTGTAGAACAATTAATCGAATTTTAGAAAATATCTTAACTGTTTACGTTTTCTTTGTTTTTATTCGCCTCATCTGCAACCATAAAATCACACGTAGAATTCTCAAAAGCGATTTAACAACACTAAACACCCTTTATGAAACTTTTTTAAAAGTGTTTTATAAAAGATTGGCATCCTTGGGAAATCACTATAGCATGCCTTTGTTTTAATATTAAAACTATTGTACCTTTCAGTCATCCAGGAAATTGGTATGGGGGTCGTTGTTGTTTTAAGGGTATAAGTTTCCTTGTTCCTTGTTTAATTTTTCTTGTTCTTTTGTTCCCTTGAGAGAATTAGGTTCTTCTTTGAGTATTTGGCGATTTCTTCAAACAAAAATTATCAACATGCATCAACATTTCTTATGCAACAAACTAAGGTCAACGAGAATTTGCCAGTTCCTGCAATCCGGCCATTTGAAAGTGCCATCTCCTGCAATCTATTTGAAAGTGCCAGTTCCTGCAATCCACCATAACTATTAGTGCCTATTCATGAATGAAATGTTTTTGGCTTTTGAGCAATCTTTCTATATGATTCAACTCAACAACATAGAAGTAACTAGTAACTGATAAGTCTTATAGAAACCATTATGAAGCAACATTGCTTCTGTATAGTTAATTTATCAGATCATACTGTTAAGGAGAGTCAGTGCAATTGTTCGTGATACAAGTATTGAACTTTTTTGTGTTGCTATGTTTGTAAGGTCTTAAAAGACGCGATGGATATTTAGTAACTTGAACAAAGGCTATGGTAAAGGGGATACTAAGGAGCCAATGAGGACCCAACATGGCAGTCATGTGATAATCTCCCAATACCAAGCTTCCATTCATCATTGAGTTGCAGGTTGACAGTTTCATGTGAGCACTTATTCCATATTAGGTAAACAGAAATTAGGTAAACAGAAACAATGCAGCATTTTGAACGACGTACATTTATTTCAGTCGCGTGCCCATTAGGACTAATCACTTGTCTGGTCTTTACGAAGGAAAAGCTACTTTGCTTAATCTTATGATAAATATACACTTCCTCGTCAAAAGTATTGGAACGAGCAAGGAATCTAGCGCCACAAATTTCTAGCGCATTTAAAAAAGTTATCTTTTTGGCGAAACCTACCACAAAAACTACCGTTCGAAACCCCTCTTAATTTGAACTTATGATAAAATAGAGAATAATTTATAACAATTTTGATGAATGAAACCTTTAACTAGCGTTCTTCAAGTCAAAATTGTTAATATTTTGTTGGATAGCCACAACCAACACGAACAGCATGGAGACGGCGAGGAATTGAAGAATACAAATTTGCTATAAATTCATGTGGAAGCTCGGACCATATATCAAAAAGTTTTTTTATCAGTTGTTGCTTGTTCTTTGGTGGATCTTTTCTTATCCGATTTTTCATATATTGCCAGACATTTTCAATTATATTGAGATCAGGACTTTGAGATGGCCAAGGAAGTGTAAGGATTCCATTGCTTTTCAAAAAATTGCATGTTTGAGCAGATTTTTGGCATGGAGCATTGTCTTGTTCGAAGAAAAAAGGCTGGTTCTCATCGCCATAGATTTTTCGGACGCTTTCGGGGAGATTTTCCATGAGAATCTGTAAATAATAATCTGAATTAACAGACTTTTCGCAAAATACGAGGTTCCCAACTCAACTGGGCCCGATGCATCCCCAGACAATTACTGAAACTCCTCCTGTGAATAATGGCGCGAAGAATTTAGGATTGTCTGCTTCACAAGCAGTTCTCCATACTCTTTGGACCCCAGAACCATTAACTAAAGAAAATCTGCATTCGTCTGAAAATATAATATCGTCCCAATCAGATGAAGGCCATTCCTATATTGTCTTAGCCCACTCTATACGGTATGTACGGTTTTTTTTAAATATACGGTTTTTTCTCGTGGTTTCTTGCCATATTTTGAAATTACTCGCATAATGTTGCTTTTTGACAAATTTTTTCCTGGAAAGCTTCTGTCTATTTCTTCTTTTAAAGCACTGAATTTTTCAAAGTGTGATGTTTTAAAAATTCGCCTTACGATTCGTTCGCCTCTGTGGGAACATTTTTTTGGTCGACCACTTCGTTTTTCTCGGAGCAAAGAACCAGATTTTTCATGCTTCTGTACAATTCTGTATGCTGCCGACTTTGTGCAACCTACTTTTCTAGCTATTTCAGCAAACGAATGACCAGCCCTTCTCAAATAATAAATACCTGTTCTTTCACGTTCACTCAATTCTCGAGATTTTACCATTTTTTTCAGATAGCGGTTTACAGAAAATATTCAATAAATAATAGCAAGCAGATTAGTTCAGCGAAAAGAGCAAAAAATTTTGAACTTGCTTTTGTTTATTTGCTGTCGTTACAGGCCCCACTTCGCGCAAAAAATGTAAAAAGAAGTTTTGTTAATAAACTGGTTAGGAAACTTAGGCCAACATTTCGGAGTTATCGTTCCAATACTTTTGATGAGGAAATGTACATAATAGCGAATCGAACAACAAATATAGTAGAATGTAGAAGAATATAGGTTGATTGCAATAGAGGCCTCTTAAAGGAGTGACGTGAGAACGGGGTATCGTAGAAGAAGATGCAGTCTGTCCAGGGCATCTTAAACATTGCAATTACTAGGTCATTGGCCTGTCACAGTTATCTCTTAGTTAAACCCAGGCTTGGGACACACTTCAAGGGGAGGTGATTTGAAGCTCACACTAGATATTCCTCAGCTGGTTGTTGTTGCAGGGCCTAATTCCCCTTACCGTTACAATCGAAAAATAGAAAGTTTTGTGTTATTTGGACTCAATTCTTTATTGTTTTATTCCCGCCATACTAGTTATTCCCAATGGCATTGTAATTTTCAAACTAATTCCCATGACTGTAAATCAAACATTCACCCATTAAAAACCTGCCAAGCTTTGACCACAGCTCTTTTCGTTGCAAAGAGAAATCACTTTGTTCTTCTAATTTTTATTCCCCCGGGATCATCAAACTTCATGATCACGATCTTTTATAGATGGCAAATCCGTTAAAAGTTTATGGAGCGTGTTATCTTCAGCAGACCAGTGTAAACAACTAGTCAAAATCACTCTGGCTATGATCAACAAACTAGCAGATGAAATGGAAAAGTAAGTTGTCTTTTTTAATTGGTTTTGGTATAAGAAGCTGTTCGTTTCTATTTTATATGAGAAGCTCTATTGAAAAACATCACATTTTGTCCACACTGCTCCATTTTCTAAGAGAGAAAGAACGTTTCATTGAAAGAACGTTCTGCCAACAGAGGCAACCCAAACGTGTTCCATCCATAGCAATCCTCTCAAAAGATACATTTTACTCCGCTTTTGAGATACAAATGTGAAGTCAGAAATACATATAATTTCTCCATGTGTTCTAAAAAATCGAAGGGTGCCGGATGTTCACAAATAAAATAAAAACAATAAGAATGAATATAGAAATTTCCTCAAATCGTGCGCAAAATTTATTTAATGTTTAACAATTTTTTTTAGTATGTTTGCACAGAAACTTTCTCGTCGCAATTTTCCCCAATGGCAGCCATTGCTCTTAGAAAAATCATGTTTACTTTTTCCTCAGAGCCAGAGAAGGAGAATGTAGTAGACTTTTGCCTCCCTTTAATCAAAGTTAGCCTAACTTATTAACATTTACTTGGGCTTGTTACTTGAATTAGAAGATTTGCCAAGTTTAGCGGCTTACCAGTTGATTTATTACAGGTTTGAGCGACAGAGCGGCAATATTAACAGTTTTTTTGGGGACAAAGTGTGGCTTCCACCATAGAGGGATGCCTTTGGCTGAATTGCTCAAGGGGAATTTTTCCCTTTTTTGAAATTTCTAAGTTGCACCCTGGAGGCTCATGTCAAATATTTAGGGACTTTAAGACTTAATATAAGGGTTTGTGGAATGAGAAAAAAGAAATTGATTAATTTGGCTTTTGTGAAATTGGAGAAACCTGCAACAGCAATAGCAGCAATCTTGATCAGTTCGTTTTCCAGGCTAGTTTTTAATCCGGATCATTTCGTAATCCGGATCATTTCCTAATCCGGATCAGTTCGTAATCCGGATCATTTCATAATCCGGATCAGTTCGTAATCCAGATCAGTTCGTATCCTGGATTATTTCGTAATCTGGATCATTTCGTATGTTGGACCAGTTCGTAAGTTGGACCAGTTTGGAATCTACATACGTTAGTAAGTAATGCAGATTTGCTAATAATTTGAGGCAGTTTGTAACCTGGATCAGCTAATTGTCTGAATCAGTTGTAGTCAAGATCTGCCCATAATAGCTTCGGTTGAATAATTGGGAATCCGCAAACCTTTGCTTGGATGTTAAGGGCTCTTTAAACAGTCTCTGGCTATAAGTAACCTTTAATGAAAATTTTTCTGCACAAATAAAAATACAACGTAACCAACCCTTCCTTTTTTGTAGGTCATCAAAGAAGCAAAAAGAGCAGAGAAATGAATTCTGGGACTTTACATTAAGGAGTGATCTTGTACTTCTAGTTGAAAAGAAAGAATTTCATGTTCATCGCGACATCCTTTGTTCATTTTCACCGGTATTTAGAGCAATGCTTGAATCAGATTTTAGAGAAAAACAAATGGATAAGATTCCTTTACCTGGAAAAAGCGTGCAACAAGTATTGGAAATGCTCAATTTCATCTATCCATTTGGGCATGAAATAAGTGGTGAGTTTAATCTCTTGCATTATCATCTTATTATGTCTTCATAAAATTGAAAAAGAACGATGAAATTCGCTCATCATAACTCTAGAAGGTATGAATGGCGTAGAGGAAGCAATTAAGATTGCTAAAAAGCAAGTTATAATGTAAGTGCTTTTGTTTTATATAATATTGCATGGAGTGCAGGCAAGCAATTTTATTATTATTTTGGCATCATCATATTAGCAAGCAAGCAAGCAATTTTATTTCTTAGCCCTGGCTCGGGTTCTGGCAGCTATCAAGTTGATGTGGGACTGAGACGCTAGGATTCATGCCCTCAGGAATTTATGATTAAAATACAGCAGCCTCTGTGTAACAAATTTTTCGCAAACACATCCTTATAAAGATTTCATAGACTCTTCCTTTTTCCTGTTCTCTATTAATGAAACCCTCTTTGCAGAGAGACCTTTCTTATAGATGGAATGTCAAAGGCTATTGAGTTTGAAAGACAATTTTATTAGTAAAGAAAAGTTGACAGATTTCATGACCTTTGATTCTTGACTCCCCCCTCCCCAAAGATGTCTTCTAATTATAAATAATTTGTATACATGAGCTCCCTACTAAAGCTCTTAAACTATAGACAATACCACTGCCTTTCAATGATTTTTCATTATTGTTTTTGGTCTTCTAGATTCTACTGATGTTTACAACTTACTGGATCTAGCTCGAGAATACCAAATAGACAAACTCAAAGACCAATGCGAGGCATACTTAAAAAGGAAGCCAGCAACACTAGAACTGCTATTAACCGCTCAAGAATATTGCCTTGATTCACTAAGAGAAAGATGCCTGAAATTTTTGTCATCAAGGGCGCTCTCGGCAGTTCAGGAGAATCCTAAATTCGAATTGTTATCAGAGGAAAATAAGATTCGCGTTATGCAAGATCAGCTGCAAAATTTACAACAATATTGCAAGAAAGTATGGCGAATAGCGTCTGCTGCCGATCCTAGGTATATACCCATGATTCTACCAACTTGCAATCACAGACCAAAAGGATGCAACAATCCGCATTACTTCTGCAGCTCTTGCAAAGCATCTGTGTTGAGGAACTATGTTCGAAACGAAAGTTGGAGAATGGGGTTGGATACGAAACTATCGTAGTATATGTTAGTTTTAAATTATTATAGACAATAAAAACTTGTAGATAAACAGATCAACATGCAGGGGTGGTTTGTCGTTATAACAACACGGTTGCTAGCTGCAAAAGACCCTTTTAGAAAGATGTCAATCTAATGACAATTGACAATTGAATCCAGCGACCTTTTGTGACATAACGTCATCACGTCATCAAGTGATGTAAAAAAATACTTATAAGAGCAAGGATCCCTATATTTTTTTAACTGCATTTTTGCAGAGCCACTGCGGCAATCCCCTTTTTGCCACCTAAACCAGACCACCTCTGTCAACATAGTTGGATGTACTAGGATGAAGCTGATAAATTTTATAGTAGCATGTCCCTTGTAATGAAATTGCATTTTATTTTGTTATCATGATATTTTTTAGATGAAAGTAGATGCAAATTTGCTTGTTAATACGCTGTTAGTTAAGTATGTAGGCCCTAATAGCTATGATGTAATATTTTATCATTAACTGTTTGTTATTTATTGTAGATCTTAATAGGTACGAATTTATTTCATTTTCTAAGAGTTTATTTTATTTTTAAGATTTTAAACAATGAGAAACTTGGTATATCGTTTTCAATTTACTCCTCCTATTCCAATTTAACACTAATTGGCTCAATGCCAGCTTGTCACAAGGAAGGGGGATTATAGATTGTCACTAGAGTAACATTATGGGTGATGCAACCCCGTTAATCAAATTCTGCTGGCAGAAGTTCCATTTTCGGGTTGTTTCATATACTCAACACCAATCTGTTAAAGCTCCGTTCCTACTAATATGTGACAATCCCCTCTAGACCATTTTCCGAAAATCTGAACCTTTTTGTCAAAATATTTAGGCGTTTGTAAAATTAGAATTTTTTGATAAAATGCTGTTAGCTAGATTTGGTAGTTTCATAGCAATCACGGCATTTTTTAGATAATCTGTAAGTTGCACAACCGAATTCCTTTTTTGGATACCCAGGGAACTAAAATTGATCAGAGAGGAACAATGCAAATCTATTTACTTCAAGTCAGGTTTTTGGCAACTAAAGGGTAACGCACCAACTTTTTTAGCGAATTTTCCCAGCCAGGCACTTGCATATTGTGAGAGATGCTTATGTAGATGTAGATGATGCCTTGCAGCTAAATACAACACTCAATACAATTTGTATCAACAATTCAGCTCAATCCATTTCATTTAAGGTTTCAACTTAATGCCATTCGATTATACAATGCTACCAATGCTATGCAATTCAACAATGCAACTCAATGCTATGTGATTGAGGAATGCAACTCAATATAATTTGTTTCAACAATGCATCTCAATGCAATTCCGTGTAATTTAATAATTCAGCTCAATACCATTTGATCCATCGAACCATCCTAATGCCAGTTGACTCACCGACCCACCTTAATACCATTTGACTGAACTATTCAACCCATTGGATGAAAGATTCAGCTCCATTGGACCATTTGATAGAAGCAGATTGGACTACATGCAGTGATGTAAGCACACTGATCTAAAAAAAATCTTTTTTTTAGATCAGTGTGTAAGGATAATGGCAGCCTCATGCTGCAGAAATCGATTGTAAAATTCAATAAGCGACCATATGAATACGAGGCCATTCACACAATCATGGCTGTTCTAATAGCCTATACAGTCACGTGGACATAATCGTGGCCACAATGAAATAAATGTTTGAACAACAAAATGCGCATTATCAAAATGATATACTGTTAACATTAGGGCAGCAAACAGCTATCAAAAAAGTATCCTGATTAAGTATCTTCATATCTAGATGCTAAAGATATTTATTAGCTTATTCCATATTATTCATATCATTCGCCTTAAAAACCTGATCATATCATAAGATCTTCTACACTCCTTTAGCTTGTGTTGGCTAGGTAGGTATACCGGTTATCAAAGGTAACCCCCCTTTATACTTGTTTTATTTCATTTATCATTATTATAATCCCCCCCCCCCCGTAGCTCTTACAGTTGAGCTGTTCTCCTGATTTTTTTTCATGAAATCTCGAATTAGCAATATATGTGAAAAATTTCAATTTGTGCGGTGATGCCATCTCAGGCACCACGGAACAGGGGGGTTTGGGGGGTTGGGGGAGGGTCTATAGCCCCCAACTTTTTTCAACTGCAGGAAAGATTTTTTCAAAGATATGGAATGTCTTTGTCTTTGATGACATTAGCCCCCCGCCCCCATTTTCAGATCGCTGCGAGGTCACTGCATCTTACGCAGATTTCGCTCCGCTGTTAACGTAGCATTGCCCTATTGCCTATGGCCTAGGGCATATGCCCACAGAATTATCACTTAATAAACACAAGCATTTATGGATATAGATCTGATCATTATTAAGCCAGAAATAACCGTAATCAACATACACTGGCAAGCTACAATTCAAGATAAACGGGTACATAACTTATTTGTGTCATTTTAAAATGGTTGGTATTATAGATAGCCAATTGGACCACTTGGAAGTTTCAAGAATAAAGCGAATGCCAGGCTTCGCTGACAGCAGACAAGGAAGTGAGCATTAACTCACCACCAGCGCAAATCACTGCTTTGTCTTTTCCAATTTTTGCTGTATGCAAACTCTTCAATACTTTTGGCTCTTTTCCTTCCAATTTGCACGCTTTCCTATTTTTCTTAATCCTCCTAATTTCTTTCAAGAGTTGTCTGCATTTAGAAAACCCGGTTCTTACCATCCGGCATTCAAGGCAAAAGCCGGCAAAGCAGGCAAATTTTATGAAAGGTATTCGGAAGGCGTATAACACGCGGTCGGGTTTGTCTTTGCATTTAAGACTTCTTTTTATTGGCTTTTCCTTTGTCCCCCTTTGCCAAACTGCTTCCCAATATGATGAGGATGAACAAAACACTCCATCGGCAGTACATAGCTAAAAATGATAAATGATTATGTCAAGAAAAAAGTTGTCAACAAGTCCAAGAAAGAGGGTTTCCAATATGCGATTGTACAGACTTTGAGTCTAAAGATCTTCAGTTTTCAATAATTTAATCAAAATGAAATGTTCATGAATTTTATACCTACCTATAATGCTCTTGAAATCTAGCCAATAATTGGAAATTTTGCCGTTAAAACACATATATTCCTTGTAAGAAAGTTGTAAAAAAGATTTTCAAACTCTACTCCATTTATAGATCCTGAGAGTTGATGCAACTACATTTTTCTTATCAAAATACCTTCTGTTCCTCTGGAAACGACTATCATTCTTATAGTTGGTTTTACGAAAGCATTTATTTTTGAGCCTAGTGTTGAACAACCCAATGTTAGATATTTTCTCTGGCCAATGCGGGAAAGTTTTGATCAATTTAACTATTTACAATTATTTGATACTGAAAACATTGTGAGAAGGCTAAAGTAAATATTAAAAATACAATAAAATATAGAAAGGTAGCATCTATCTACAATCAAATCCTTTAATGCCAATGATTTGATACTACTTACCGTAAATCAGCTCTTAAACCAAGTATCACTTTACAAGAAGACAACACCATAAGTTTAGCTCTCGAATTTAATCTGAGCTCATTTTATACTATTCTAATGTTTGCTAGCATGATGTTTACTTTGAAAAGATTAATCGCATTATTGAAAAGTTTCATTATTAACAAAAGAAAAAACTTATTAATCTTTTGAATGTCCCGCTTTCAATTATATAAGAATAAAAGAAAATTTGCTACAAAACATGCAATGAAATTTTTAGTAGATAGTTTTTAATTATATGAGAAATATCATGTTAAATTTCAGTCATAAAGCTAACAAAATTTAATTGAATCTTTTTGCATTTATCTGTAACCTTCGAATCATTCCTGAGTAATATTTCATCTCATCCTTCTGCCTTCAAACGGATCCATAGCCAGAATTTGCAGTGGTTGAAATGCCTTATTATTCTTTCTTGATAAAAAGATGGAATTGAGCATGGTTAAGACCAACCAAGAGCGTTTCAAGTGCTTTCAGGAATCTCCGAACAACTTTTATTTATAAAGCTAAGTTCTCTCGGCCTTGTTATTAATTCTAATATATAGAAAGGAAAATAAAATGAACAGGCTTTGCATAAGAAGGTGAATTTCAATCGTTGAAGATAAATGGAAGGCATTCTCTCCTATGCAAAAAATAGGCGATAGGTTTATCAACTGAGGCAGTTTCTTTCATTAGAATTTTGCAATTGTATATTACACTTATTTGCATTGTATATTGAAAAAGATTGTCCCCTTGACTCTTAACATTTACCGCTTCAATTTAAATTTATGTCTTTACGATTCTGTTTCCTAACAACCAAAATGTTTGAGTATAAATTTCCAGTGTACATGCAACGGTATTTGCTTTGTAACATTACCATATTTCATTCATTTATCATCATTTTCTATTATGTCTCACTTCTCATGAAAGGCTGTTTTTTTAATATTGGGCAGCAACACTGTTATCAGGAAAAAAATTATTTTTGCCAACTTTGTTTTGCTAAGATACAAAATTGAAATTTGCCGAAAGTGGGACGTGGCATTAGGGAATGGTTGAAGCAAATTGCTCTATAAAGCCTCCTTAGTAATTTTAAACCAACGCCATTCTGTCAAATGTGCACATTCTACACCGAGTTTTCAACAGCCAAGGAAGTCACATCATAAATTTGTTGAACGTCTAATCAGTTTTGCCCTGCAAAGTTTTTTCCCGTAAAAAAATTATATAAGTACCGTATATAAGTACATCTATTACATAGGTACGTACAGTATATCATTTGAAAAAACCAAAACAGACAAACAATCGCTATAAATAAAAATCAATAATGAGCCTAACTTCACTTGATTTCTGATATCTTTTGCACTGCTAAAAAATGCAAAGTTTTTCAGCTTTGCCCTGCGAAATGCTATTTTCAAGATTGGGGGGTTACACATTCCCCTAAACCCCCAATCGCATCTTCCCTGCCTACAGCAGTATAAGACTGGTATAATATCAATCAATAACGTTTATAAGCGCCCCCTTTTGTCAACCCCCCCCCCCCTCAGAATAGTTTTAGATCTTCCCCTGCAGTGGAAGGTTAATATTGAGTACAGTAGAGGCTGTGCAGCATGGTGGAAGACTAAAATCAGTACTTCCTAAATCATAGGCGCCGACTTTTGATTTTAGCAGGGGGGGCTGAAACTAGAAATGAAAAACAATTACATACCAATTTCTCTAAATTATCAGTTAAGAACGCAGTTTGGTTCTTTGATTAACGATGTATTGTATTCTATTCATTAAAAATAGATGAAGATACTATGCCTATTCGGGAAATTAAGCTAAAAAGCTAAAAAGAGCAAATTTTTGAACTTTTCTCAGAGGGGGCTCAGCCCCCCCGTAGCAGTATCCAGAGGTGGCTCGAGCCCCCAAGCCCCCACGTAGTCGGCGCCTATGTCCTAAATCTTTCCCTGAACAACAACATCATTGATCAAGATAGAGGAATTTACCGACGATTCTAACAAGTCTGTTTCCTAACAACCAACATTTTTGCCGATGAATTTATGGTGGGTACACAAAAAATGCGGCATATATCATTGGTATGATTTCATTCAATCTTTTAAATTTTTATTTCCTTCGCGTTCATTCATGTTGAGGCAAAGACCAGAGACGGAAATTATGGAGAATGGGGGGGGGGGGCTTTTTTCAACTTCTTGAAAATTGGCGTTTAAGGGAGTGGCCATAAAAGGTTTTCGTCGGAGGAAATTTCAAAAATGACAACGCCCTTATCCCCTTAACTTCTCGGAAAATTCACTGCTCTTGCAAAGTTCATTTTTGATCGGAATCAAATCATAAAATCATAACGTTGAACCATGGCCTTCTAAATAAGTAATTTGTCAATTATTTCGTGAAGAAAACAGAAAGCAAGCAAAGTAAGAAAGTAAACATGTTCAAAAGAAGGTTAGCAAGAGCGCAAGAAGTTAGGAAAGCATGAATGTTAGTAGAAAGCCAAAGTAACAAACCAATCAAGCATGAAGCAAGGAAGAAAGCAGAAAAGCAAACAAAGTAAGGAATTAAGAAAAGAAGCAAGATGGCAGATCAGCAAAAAAGCAGCCCAGCAAGCAAAGGAAAGGAGCCTATGAATCACATCAACGAGAATTCAAGGGCAAAAGGAATGAAGAAAGAATGTGAAAATCATTCAGGTAAAGCAAGCAATCAAAGTAACAAAAAAAATAGGAAAATAAAGGTATGCATTTAAGATGGTGGAAGAGTGTGTCAATGAAGCTATGAGACTTAATGGAAAAATCAATGGAATGAGCAAGTACATCAAGGAAGCAGAAAAACAAAGTTAGATAAACATGGATCTAAGCAAGATACGAAGAGGGGAATAAGCGAAGAAGCAAAATAGAGTGGGAAAGAAAGAAAGCAAGGAGAAAAATATGAAGAAAAGAATCATGTTAAAAAGCATCTTGGCTGCTGCGGGATCCCCTTGTGCAAGAATCTTCATGCCATCGAATGCAGTAGAATTAACCAGGGGGAATTTCCCTCGGTCGTAAAGAATCTGACCGTAGCTATTTGATGATTCGAAAAATGCTGTAGCACTAGGCTCTCCAAAAACGTGAAACGAAAAGAAGTAAGATGAAAAAAGGTTAGATGAAATGAAGTGAAGTGAAATAAAGTGAAATAAAATAAAGTGAATCAAAATGAAATGAAGTGAAGCAAAATGAAATGAAGTGAAGTGAAATGAAATGAAGGGAAGTGAAATGGAATAAAGTGAAGTAACATGAAATAAAGTGAAGTAAAATGAAATGAAGGGAAATGAAATGAAATGAAATGAAATGAAGTTAACTGGAATGAAGGGAAATAAAATGAAATGAAGTGAAATAAAATAAAGGGAAGTGAAATAAAATGAAGGGAAGTGAAATGAAATTAAGTGAAGTAAAATGAAGTGAAGTTAAATGAAACAGCGGTAGAAAAGAAAACATGCATGGATGTAAGCAAGGGAGGACACAAAAATAGACCAATAGTAAGCAAACAAGCAAAGCAAAATGTAAGAAAGAAAAACAAACAACTAAATATAATCAAGCAAAGCATGCTAACAACACAAAAGTGTTCAAAGAAGCCAATCATGGACATCCAAGGAAGAAAGCAATGGAGCATGAAAGTAAGCACATAAACAAAAAAATTGGGGAGATTTGGAGAAAAATTGATGGAACCTTAGGACAATAAACGGTTCTTCTTTTTCTATAACCTTTTTTGTTTCAAGGTTTTCTTAAAAATAATCCAATTTCATTGCCATTTTCTTTGGCATAATCAATTTTTTAAAAAAGTAGAACCCTGACACGTTTTGATGATATTGTTGATTATAGTCCGCTTTTGGCATTATTGCATTTTTTCTTGATCCAATTCCTCCACCAAAAACTCTCGATCTGTTGAACATAGACCCCCTCATGGTCACATGTTGTCGTAGAGTCTCGCAAAGTGTCGCAGACGGGGATGACGCCAGAATTTGCCCGACGGGCGGCTAGGTTAACCCGACAGGGGCTGCAAAACAGAAAAGAGGGTATCTTTCCTAGCATAAGAACACAATTTTCCGTAAAAAATTCCCCGACAGGCGTATAATTGTTCCCCGACGTGGGGCTACAGCCCCCTGCCCCCTATGGCGCCACCCCTAGTCGAAGAGTATCGCAGAATGCTGCATATAGTTGCAAGTAATTGTCTATGATCGCCAAAAATCACAGTGCAAGAAGACTTTATTGCCCCTTGGTGTGACATTGTCGCAGGAAATCAAAGAAGTATAAATCTTACTTTTTGTAAATCCCACTAGACCGCTACTGCATCTGTCCGCAGGATTGGTACAAGGAGAATAACAAGACTGTATGGATTAAACCTGACAGTTATTAGAATCAATAATACTATTCACCATATAATAAGAGGCAATAAATTAAGATTAAGATGTGGTATATTGTAAACGTTTCTTCTCTCCCAAAGAAGAGTTTAATGAAAGTCTCAGCCTATCTTGCCAAGGATTCCAATTGTTGCATATAAGAACTCGGACTTTAACCTACCACCAGACACGAGGTCGCCATTAACGCAAATAAAAATTTCTCTTCTCTCAGCTAGGTATGCCTTCAGATTCTTTAATTTCATTATCTTGGTTTGGTTGACTGTGCACCTCTTCTTTGATTTCGTCAGTTTCTTCATTTCCCGCATGATGCATATACAGCTAGGAATATGTTGCTGTACCAGCCGGCAGCCAATGCAGAGTTTAGCAGCGCAAGCACCTTTTACCAGAGGATCTGGAACGGCCGATATCACGCGATTAAATTTGCGCTTGCAAATACCAAGACATTTCTTCGGCCTGTCTTTCTCAATCTTTGCCAAACTGCTTCCAGTAATGATGAGGATGAATAACAGACTCCGGTAACGATACATAACTAAAACAATTTCAAAGAGAAATGATTGAGGATTTTAATTGAAAAAACACAGGTTATGCAAAAATTAAGACTAGGTGCACACGAATAGGGCGACGAAACGATTATGAAAGCGGAGAGACCTGATTTAACAGATGTACCAGGGTAAACGGCAACAAGTTGACAAGGACGTTACTAGGGGGAGCCATGGGAGCCGTCGCCCCCCCCCCCCACTTGAAAGGGAAAAAACATTTGTTGCTCTACCAACAGTTTTGAGCATAAACAACAGCAAAATGCCACTGTACCGTTTCCACAATCATCTCATTCTTTTATTATTAAATCTTCACCAGGTAATCATTCGCTCGTACAGTTTAGGTGACTTAAGAAACTGTTATTTAAGTGTCGGCATCTTCGTAAAGGAGGCATCAATCTTTCAGATGGAAGTGAGTTCTCAAGCGAATTTTTTCATCAAGAATTTTTATCTAGGGCCTTTCCTGAGAAGCCGGGTAAAAAAACTGGTTTTTAGAACTATTTTCATATATTTGATAGCAATGATGAAAGAAGATAGAATTACAGATAGTAACAGAATATCAAATGAATCAAATGAATTTATAACACAGAAATTATCTAATGGTCAATGATTTGATCATTTCATATTCATCTCATTTCATTTCATTGCTATCAATCTTTCACGTTTCATCAATCCATACGATACAATTACAATAATACAAGGCATTGATTATTTTAAAAACTTTATTCAAGATTTTATGTAAAATAGGTTAGATATGGAGGAGCTCTCCGACAATTAAGTCTAATCGAGAGAAAGCCCCCCCCCCCTCCTCCATTAAAAATTAAACTATATAAAAATCAATGACTTCATAAATAAACCAACCGTTGAGCCAAGAACCAAGAACCAGGTGGAACTTCAAGTAACACTTTACAGGATTACAACACGGGATTGTTTAATTAGAGTTGAGCGCTACATTTTATACGCCCTGGTTTTTGCCTAGATTATGGCTGCTTTTAAAAAGTAATTAAAGTTACCAGTTTCATTATCCAAAAAGAAAAGAGCCTTACTTTAAGATAAACCGCTTTTTAATCTAGAAAGCAACTTGAATTTTCTTTCAAGAGTTATTGATATCTCAAATGACTTGGAAATTAGAGTTTTCAAAGACTCCAAATTAAAAAACTTCTGACCCAATGTTGAAGCCCAAATCAATTAGATTTCAACCCTCAGATTCCAGAGTTGCTTTCAATTTAAAACCCAAAGTAAATCCGTCAGCCTTCAATAGCCTTCAAAATATCCAACCAAGAAAGTGCTCCTTTTTGCAGGATGCAGATTTGCATAGTGAATGGAGCGTTCTCGGGGCTTAAAGTTATCAATTGTGGAGTTCCACAGGGCTCTTGACTTGAACCTCTACTGTTTTTGATTACACAAATGATCTGCCATCATCTCCCAAGTCTTGAACAACCTTAAATGTATAAAGATACATGGCATTAATGGTACAGCCTCCTGTTTTGCTATTGATGACTCAAAAATTGAGATTTTTGATAAAGCTGATTATTTGGTAGTTATACTTGATCAACATTTTGTTTGGGATTAGGACGTTGATTTTTGTGTGCTTAAACATATCGTGTTTTGGGGTTTTTAAAGTATACTAAGAAACTGCTACCCCAGGAAACTCTTAGCCGTATCTATAGAGGTATCGTTGAGGCATATTTCCATATTGTAGGTCTGTGTGGGGAGCTGTGGGGAAACCAGGCTGCTATCATTTGAGAGTTTACAAAATCGTGCTGTCAGAATCGTAACTAACAGTAGCTATAATGCACTTTCAGATGCCCTAATGTAAAAGCTAAATTGATCAGCTATCGCCGAAACATTAATTGATAGACAGCAACTATTGTCTTAAAATCTTTAAATGATCTCGTACAGACATATCACTTGGCTATTTTTCAAGAAACTCTTCCCGAAGTCCAGGGCCCTTTTTCAAAATTGCACGGACAGAAATCATTTGCATATTGTGATGCTCATCTTTGAAACAGCTTTGAATCAGAGCTTAATCAAGCACCCTTTGTACTTTTATTCAAATATCGCTTTCAATGTGTTTTTCTTTTCATATGTTAGTTTTTGTTATTTCAGCAAAATATCAATATATCAGATATTGATGTATGACAATATACCAGCAAAAAGGTGCTACTGCTTGATTATAAAAGCTTAGGTTACTTTTTAGTTATTATAAGTATACTTTAGTTATTATAAGTATACTTTAGTTATTATACGTATACTTAAGTTATTATAAGTATATTTTAGTTATTATAAGCTGAAGGGTCTTATTTCGTGTGTAAGAAATTAAATTTAAAAAAAATCAATATGTATGGTCTTCATTGATTTCCTATTGCAATGTAGTGCGAGTACAATATGAATCAATTACGTTTATAAGCGCCCCCTATCGTCGACTACCCCCCTTCAGAAAAGTTCTGGATCTGCCCCTGCCGACAGACACTAGATTTAGGGGTTGGGTTAAATAAATTTGACAGCAGATGCGTCACTATTTCTAGGAAGCAGAAAAACAAGCATGCAATAGAGAAAGTGTCAATTTGAGCAACAAATTTTTGGTTATCAATAATTCCATTTCATTCCATTACATTTCATCTTCGTTATCATTATCAAATTATATTTTATATCATTTTATATCATCTTAATTCCATCTAAACACATTTGATTCATTTGATTTCATTTCCATCACTTTATACCGTAGCTTGTTACTTTGCCAGTGGCGAATCTAGAAATTTAGAGGGGGGGGGGGTTAACATTCAGAAGCCCTGTAATAGTGTTGTAAAGAGTTTGTGGATGGATCGTAGCTTGTGAACTGGAGGGTAGGGGTGTAGGAGCACTGTAGGCCCTTTCAGCAGGTCCCCGATGGTGACCCTGAGGTCAAAGCTCCTAGAAGCCCTTGAGATTTCGCATTTTCTGATGTCTGAAAATGCCTTAGGATCATACAATTTTCTTACCGTATTGCAATGAAACACAAAAAATACAATAATTTGACTGTCTGAGTCTTGAACTGTTGAACTGAATCCAAAAGAATTTTAAACTGGCAAGGGTTAGAAACCTGGAAACCCCCAAATCCATCCCTTAATTATGCTTTGCCAACTTAAGTTAGTTAAATAATCATCTAAATACGAATAATCTGAATCAACCGTAAGGCAAGGTTTCATTAAATTGACAAACTATAAAGAGACCCCTTGTTTTGCATTAACCATAAGAGTGATATAATTAACTTCGATATAAACATATCAATTATTGCTGAAATTAAAGTTTGCTAATACTATTTTATACCAACAAATACTCTCATTTTTGCTAAAAGCTAGATCGTAATTCACAAAGGCAATTTCTTTTAAAAATGAAGGATAAATACATCAGACACATTATTATACAAAAGCTTTATATTTTATCTCTCGGATTACCAACATTATCCCCAAATTCTGATATAAAAGATCAAACCCATCACAACTCGAGATCCATCTCAGTTTTAATCATCTTCATCGGTTTTGGAATTGAGGAAGGAGAGAAGCAACCTAGAAAAGCAAATAAGAACTCAAACAGTTTCAAGATGCATTACATTCAAGATGACAAGAGTGTTTAAGGGGGTAAGGGGTTCAGTGAAAATGGTTCCAGTTTCTCGAGTTCTAGGAATGACCAGTAGTTAGGTCGAGTGATTGGAGGATTGTCATGTAACCCACAGCAATTAGAAAAGAATATGCAATGACATGCAAGGCAAAACAAAATATTCAAAAAATCAGTCCATGGAAGGGTCCTCAATTAAGAAAGTTCCTAATGTCAGTTTGCCTATCTTTCGCTATCAAAATTAAGCTTGCTGATAGAAAGGTTTCAAATACCTAGAAAGTTTAGATATTTTCTTTTAGATTTTCTTTTAGAGGTGCAAAGCTATGGAGCAGCCTGTTAGACAAATTAAAAAACAAGCAGCTTCTATGAATAACAATTTAGAAGCATAAGCGTTTTCTCTCACTTTGACTGTACACTTTTTTTATAAATTGATAATTAATGTTATTTAGATACAAAAAAAGAAACAATAATGGGTGTGTTACTGATCTTCCACAGACTTATGTTTGAGTCTGTTTCAGCTTATCAACGTAATTTAATTGCTTTTGATTAGGATAAGGTTAGGACGATCCCTAATTGTTATGCCAATTCCATCCAGACCTTTAAAAGTTGCAGATCTTTTAGAGACTCATGTTTCAATCGGTCAAGTTTCAGCTCATCAAGAGTTTTTTAATTTTTTTTTTGAATTGGCATAAGGCATGAAGCTCCCTTATTTTAACAGGAATTTCGCACTAGATCATAAAAACCTTCAGATCTTTTAGGGGGATGAAAAGGTGTGTTCCAGTTTTCTAAATTTTGTTTCAGAAAAAAAAGTTATTAGATAGACAGAAATGTTGGCTGTTATGAACAATAATGAATTAATTTGAAAGCTTGGTGATAACATGACAAATATTAGGCTTACTTGATACCGAAGAAGAATAGAAACAGCGAGATAACAATTGCAGAAACTGAGTCAAGAAACCAAAGATTTGTTTTTCTGTAAACCAATAAACTAACGAGGTTCATAATGGCCATGAGAAGACCGCATCCAGTGTTTATTCCTAGGGGAAAAAAAGATTCATTTCAAGAATAAATTGAAAGAATATTTCGAGGATTCTTGATAGATTTTTACATTTGATTTATTTTAAGTATTGCATTGTTTATATTTTCTACAGGGCTTCTTTTGATAGCAGCCTTTTTTGGCTGATTTAATTTCCATATAAAAACATGCATAGGCCTACATCTTTTTCTTAAAATCACACTATGTAAACTTTTCCGGGAACGTGGAACAAGATTGTCCTTTGAATATCATTGTAATGCCTGAAACATACAACAATCGGGGTGCACTTTTTTTGACAGGAAAATGAACAACCCCTAGCATTAAAACCTTCGTAGCAATCACAGAATTTTAGTCACGAAACTTTCAAAAAAAATTCTGCAGTAAAATTGATTATTTTGTTCTTGCCAAGTTTCCTTGTAAAACGGTCGGTTCCAGTTTCAGCCCGGGGTTTTTTATTATTTCAAGGAATTGCAAGTTTTATTTCTTATTTCTGCATTGCAGTTTACATTGAAACAAGGGGGTATTAATGATGTTGAACCAAGGACGGAGGAACGTTTTTAAAAGTACGGGGCACAGCGAAAAAGGGGCTATTGGGGGCATCCAAACTGGGACACTTTCATGATAAAAAGGGGCACTTTCCTGATGAAATGAGGAAACTTCACGACGAAACTGGCACTTTTACGATGAAGCGGACACTTTCACAACAAAAGGTACCTTTTTTAAAGAAAAGGGGCAAATTTCATAATAAAACGGGCCAATTTTGAATGAAAAAGGGGTGCATCGGTTGTAGATTTGAAGATGTGGGGGCATGTGCACCCTAGGCCCCGGTTCCTACGCCACTGTGAAGAAAGGATTCTTAGTAATTCTATGTTATTTTAATATCTAAAGGCAGGAATTTAGAATTGACAACGATTCCTGTTGGAAATTTTAGAGATCAAACCCCTCCAAATATGAGCCCCTTAAATTTCGCCATTCCCGAGCGCCCATTAAAAGATATCCATTGATAGAGGCAAACTTACCGTCAACAAAAAGAGATTTGCTTTCTAGTTTTTTCGATACATATATCTTTGCAATCATCAAAGCGCAAAATGTGACAGATATTGTGGATTCAATTGGCAATAAAATATTTGGCTAAAACAAAATGATATTATAGATAAAGATTAACAATTTATGAAAATGCACGATAAAGTATCGGTGCCGCAAGAAAAATTTTGTAATTAAGAATGAACACCAGCTTTTGTAAAGCATTTTTACTAACATGTTTTGTTATGTTTCTTTACATTTTATTTCTCTTTTGCTTTTATTTTATTAAGCTGTGATTATAGCCTCCTTTTGATGAGGACCACGTTGTCTTCTGTATCTGTGAAATTCCTTCGTCCACATTACAATACCAACCTGTCCTTCGTTTGAATTCAACTGAATTGACGAGCACAGGCGTATATTGAGGGGTAAGGGGTAAGGGGTAAGGGGTAAGGGGTAAGGGGTAAGGGGGAAGGGAGAAGGGGGTGGGGTCGTCTTCTTGTAGGGCATATATAGCCGATGCAGGACAGGTTTCAGCTAAATAAGCTAAATCTCTACAATTTATTTGATGCTAAAGAGTCTTTTTGCAGGGCAAACGAACAATCACACTTCCAGTACGGGCATTTAATAATGAAATAATTATCTAGGAATTAAACGGCAAGAGACATAGCTGGTAAAAAGTATAAAAAAGAAGAACCTGGTCACTGAGCAGAGCTAGGGCTGTTTGATAGATCGTGCGCCCGACATAGAACCCTAGAACTATAGAGAAGGAATTGTTCCTGCATGTTATTTCAAATGCAAACTAACAATAACTGTTCTTTAGATATTCTTTTGATTTTACTATCGATTTAAATGGAATTTTCTCACAAGAAGAATAAAGAAATAAACAATGAAGTTTGTTACCTTGAAATAAGGAATCCATTCTTTTGATAAATTATATGCTGCTTTGATATTCAAAGCAATCCCCGAGATTATGAATAGAATTGAAATGAGTACACATGCCCTGGAAGAGAAAAAAGTTTTTTTTAAATTGCAATTTATATTAACCCTCATAATGCCATTAAAATGTAGTAATGTAACACCCTTCCCTTCCATGGCAATGCCTTCCAATTCCTTAGTCCCTAAACATGAGATATTTGGGTTTCCTGCTACAGAGACACGCTTAAAGCAGGGGGTCAACATGAGCAATTACATCTCCTGCTCTAAGAAAGTGACTTACACTCTTTTTTATAAGAATAAATGTTATAAGAATAATGAGGCTCAAATTTGGTGAAATTTAAGAATATTTCAAGAATATTGTCAGGCTCAAGATCTTGTGAAACAATTTATTTTAGCGGGAAATATTTTTTATGATATAGTTACTCGTACTTCTTTACCACTTCCTCTTTGATATTCTGTTAGTCTATTTTAAGATTTTGTTTTGATTACTTGTTCTGTTAGCCACCATATTTGTTATAGGTGTGCGTTTTTGACATTGATGATAATTATAACAATTTACTGCTGTATCCTTATTTTCTGCCGCGCTAAGAATAATTTAAGAATATTCCGAGGCTCAAAATAGCCAAAAATTAAGAATATTGAGGCTCAGCAAAAAATTAAGTATTCTTATACAAAAAAGTGTGTAGTTCTTTAATTCTGTTTGTTTCAACATGGTCGTAGAAAAATAAATTTCCATACTTTTAAAGGCCTCCGACGAGACAAAAAAAGTTGGGGGGGGGGAGGGGCCAAGCTTCGATGCCAAAAATTACCACGGCAAAAGATGAAAGATATAACTGCGAGTGGAGGAGAGGTGTGGGTTGGTGAATAAATTGAATTGAATTGAATTGAATTGAACACTAGAATATAGCATGTATAATGAAAGATAATTGTTAGAGTAAAGGGAGTCAGAAAGGAAAGTTAAGATAGCGTTTGACGAATTGAATTTTCGAGTGTAAACTGTTAATTAAATTTGCCGAAAGTGTCGAATGCTTAATAGAAATTTCTGTCTGCATTTACACAGAAGGGGTACGTAGGGAGAATGGGGTTTTTGTTATGCAAGTTTCGAGGAAACTTTATCCATCAAAATCTCGAAAAATTGACCATTGTATGTGAATTTTCAAGGTTTCCTTGAAAAATGCAGAAATACATCTAGTAGGCCTAGTACAACCACCATAGTCATTGCCCAAACCCTGTTCATAATCTTCGAGAAGTTGATATTTGAAGAAATATTAAACTTTCATACCTCCTTTCATTTTTTCTAAAAAGATATCGCCATAAAACGACCAAAGTTGTAAGTACGTCAAGAATGATATCGATCTGTGAAATAAAACAAATTGTGAGAAGATTTATTTTTGCTCAACCTTATAACTATAAGTTACTCTTTCTAGCTCTGAAATATTTTAACCTTGCGTCTGTCTACGCCAGAGGCAGCACGGCATAAATTTGTTTATTATTTATATAGTTACATTTTTAATTGAAATATATAGAGAGTGAATTGTTCTGAATACTCTTAAATCTTTCTTAAACCACACAGAATCTAGATATGATAAACTGATCGAGAGAGGAATGTTTAAATCTTTGATAAATCTGTAACATATTAAAAGGAGTGTCCCAAAACCCCTTCCGCTGAATTATGACGATTCCCATAAAATTGATGATATCCACTTCTCCGTCTTTTGTTCTTGGTCAAAAGAAGCTATCTATCCTTTCAAATGAAAGAGATGTGGGTCTAAGCAAGTGACGGGGGCAACTGCCCGCAAGGGCCCCAGGTCTAAATGAGACGCACCAGCTCAATAAAAGCTTGATAATAAGTGCACCTTTCATTTAAAGGGCGACGAGCATACTTTCCGCGGCCGAAGCCAATAGGGGTGCTGGGGCCGGAGTGCCCGCCGGATACAAGATGCCACAATAAAATAATTGTTGTGAAGCGGCGATCTCCTTAGTTTTGTTGACATTTGACCTTTGAAAAGGCTAAGATGATTTTTATCAATTATTGCATTGTTAGCTTTTGTTTTTTCGCTTTTTCGCTCTGGCCATTTTTTGGCATAACGCAAGGAATAAGGGTGAAGGGTTATGTGGTTTCATTGTTGATGCCGCTGACGAGGGTCGAGGACTCCCTCACAAACGCGACACCATAAAGCTTGCTCGCAGACGCAGGTCTACGTATAGACTAGACACCATCGTGATAAGATACTAGGACAAACACGCATTCAACATATGAGTTAGGCCAAATCGGACTTATCGTTGAAGCGGAGGCAAATGGAAATGATAACTGCAAAAATTGGTACTACGGTTATCGGCAGCATGTCTAAGCCGGCCTATTTGGAAATCCCGTGTTGGGTGAAGGACGGGAAGCAGGTGCTGAACGTTGAAGAAGTTGATCCAACTGGGGCTTCCGCTGCGGATTCCGAAGAAATAAAAGCTCAGTTGAAACGTGCTACGCAAGAAATTATTGATTTGCAAAATAATGCTGGAATCGAAACTGTGACAGATGGCGAGCTAAAGCGAGATATGTACATAAACGGCTTCTGCCAAAATTTGAATGGCTTTGATTTTGTAAACAAAAAACGCACGTGGTATAGGAATGGGTCGCGCGAGGAACTACTGCCTATGATAGTTTCAAAAATATCCCTGAAAAACCATGGATTGTTAGCAGAGGAATGGCAATTTAGCCAAGCAATGAGTAAAGCTTCGGTCAAAATCACCATTCCAGGCCCTATAACAATAATGGATACATTTTATAATGATTTCTACGAAGATGAAGAAACATTACTGCAAGATCTCGCAAACTGCATCAATTTGGAGATGAAAAATCTGGCTCTGGCAGGTTGTAAACAAGTTCAGGTTAGTTCTTAGTTTGCTCTGAGTTCAATTTTTAGCGGCAAAAAATTGTTGACCCCAGTGACTCAGCTTAGCCACAAGGTTTTGGGGTATGTGAGCAATGACTCCCTCTCCAATTTTTTGCCAAATCAAGAATGTCTTCCAAAAAATTGTCTCAAAACATTAAGGTTTTTACTTAATTTATGGTAACGATGACTTCCGCAGTTGCAGTGAAAAAGGCTGCTGCATCAATTAAGCATTAAAGTATTTCAATTTCAATTTATTTTGGCTAAAAAATTCGTAAGTTTTCAGGTAATTCGCCATGCTTTATTCACCATTTAATGCCGTCGTTTGAATATTTCTCTGAAATGGCGTTAATTTCCAATGATGTCTAGATATGCTGGGAAAAAATTAAATTCAACTGCCTCTAAAGCCGTAACAAAATTTCCATGTCTATGTATGTATGTATGTTTGTATGTATGTATGTATGTATGTATGTATGTATGTATGTATGTATGTATGTATGTATGTATGTATGTATGTATGTATGTATGTATGTATGTATGTATGTATGTATGTATGTATGTATGTATGTATGTATGTATGTATGTATGTATGTATGTATGTATGTATGTATGTATGTATGTATGTATGTATGTATGTATGTATGTATGTATGTATGTATGTATGTATGTATGTATGTATGTATGTATGTATGTATGTATGTATGTATGTATGTATGTATGTATGTATGTATGTATGTATGTATGTATGTATGTATGTATGTATGTATGTATGTATGTATGTATGTATGTATGTATGTATGTATGTATGTATGTATGTATGTATGTATGTAAAATTTCTTTAACGCGAATGACAGGTCTAAGCTAATAGCTTGTTTACAGCCTGGTTCACAACTTAAAATAGTGTGTTACTATATATATTTATAAATAATACAAGATAAAAATAAAAGCTAATAAATCTATAATAAACTGTAAAACCGTATTTAAAATCACATTACGAAATAAAACTAAGCAAGGATGAATATTTTGCAAAAATTTTTAATTTAGAAATATACACAATTGCGGGTGAATGATCTCTTGAAATGTTATTGTGGGACTTTGGGACCGACAAGTTAATCTTTATATGTAAAGAAAATGATCCTGTTATATCAAGCTGTCCACGAGGTTCCCAACAATCTTGGTTCAATTGTGAGCTATAGATTTTACTTTGAATATAGAACAATTTCACATCAGGAGTGGCGGCAAGGGGGGCAAGGGAGAGCTATAGCCACCCCCCCACCAAGAAATCTTATAGCCCCCCGTCGGTAGGCAATTCATCTTGGTTATCAAATTGCGTCGGCACTTTGTGGATAATTCAGTGAATTTTAAATAATGTTTTAATCACCATTTTGTGCGGCATTTCACCCAGGAAGGGCCATGTCGCCCGTGTGGTCTTCTAGCTTGCAATGAAAAGTGACCCTTCTTCACTGTGTATTCCACCCTGAAAACCAAAATGAAACTGCGGAGGAGAGGAGAAGAGGAAAGAGTCCCGAGGTCAGCCCAGAAATGGCTCAACACTGAAATTCTCTTTAGTAAATGCCGATTCTTCAGTTACATGGACTTTCTTATGGAGGCCACATTCGCTAAAAACGTTGTAGGTGCAAGCAGTTTCACTTCATAAATTCTTGTCGCCACCATCGTACATTTTTCATCGGCACTGAGGTAGCATAAAACCGTCGGCACCCTAAATTTTTGCTCCTGGCGCCACCCCTGTTTCACATTAAGCATATTAGCTTGAAGTGCAGTTATTTAATAGATGATCAAATCTATTGCGATCTCCATAAATCTCAAAGAAAAAATTGTGACCCCAGAAAGGTTTCCTCCGGCCCCTATGGGAATTTATTTGAAAATCTGAGTCTCCCTCATGTCGAAAATTGACAACTGGAAGTTTTAAAAGAATGAACGCGACAAAAACAGGTTTTTCATGAGCAGGTTTCTTGTAAGCAGGTTTCTTATAAAAACAGTTGTTGAAGAATCCGAAAAATAATCACGGAGAAATCACGTGCCGTATGATAAGGACAACAGAGTATAAAGACCTGTATTCCTCCGCAGCCAGGTTGTTGTTCTCTGCTGCGGTTTCTTCTTTTGTTGTATTGTCAATTTTGAAAGAGATTGGGTTCCAGCCAAAATGAGTAACAAAAACACCATTGTTTTGCATTGTTAGTTTTGATAATAGAAGCTGTGAAAGTGTTTTGAACGAACTGCAACAAGAAGTCTGTTTTGATCGAGTGAAACAACACTCAGAAGTATGGCTCAACTCAACACAACGGTTATTGGAAGTTTACCTAAGCCTGCCTACTTGAAAGTTCCTAGCTGGATTGTTAATGGGGTTGAAGTGAAAAACTTTGTCGAGGAATACAACAAAGTTATTGGTGAAGGCAATAAGGAAGATGTGGAAAATGACGTCAGAAGGGCAACACAAGAAATTATTGACTTGCAGAATACAGTTGGCTTGACGACTATAACCGATGGCGAACTAAGGAGAGATAAATATGTAAATGCTTTTTGCCGGGAGCTCAATGGATTCGATTTTGTAAACACAGAAAAGAGAGTGTGGAGGAACGGTTCGAGAGAAGGATTCCTCCCAAAAATAGTATCAAAAGTTTCAAATAAAGGTGAAATTGGGTTTTTGGCAAAAGAATGGAGGTGGAGCCAAGAAATGAGTGAAATTCCAGTTAAAATGACAGTTCCTGGTCCGCTAACAATAATGGATACATTCTATAATGAATTTTACCAAGATGACGAAACGCTATTGGAAGATTTAGCAAACTGCATTAATATCGAGTTGAAAAAACTTGCTTTGGCAGGATGTAAACAGATTCAGGTTAGTTCCTGCAAAACTTGCTTTCCTAAAAGGAAATCCCGGGATAGGAACAATGGTTTCAAACACCACAAGTTCACAGATCAATGATAAGTTTCCCATCGCAGCCAATATGCAGCGATTTCGAAAGAGGGGGGCAAGGGGGCAGCTGCTCCCTTTGCTCTTTACCCAGTGGGCAGAGGGGGGCAAAAAGTGCCCTGTTTAATTCTATAAATTCTTTTCAACAATCAATCAGAAAAAAGCACAAATCGTCTTTGAATGGAAATTTGAATGGAGCGAGAGGTGCAATCACATTACTTCAATAAGATACAAGTTTCTTTTGATTTTCTACAATTTTACAGGATGTATTTTGTGGTCAAGTGCCCTTCATAGAATCGTCTGCCCCCCTACGCTCTTCAATGTTTCCGGCATCTCTGCTTATATGCTCCCTCACACGGGGGCACCTCAGCAGGGGTAGGGCCAGAGTTTGCAATCGCCCATCCCTCACAATGAAACCAATTTTTTTATTGTTTTTCCCTTAATTGTGTGTTAATTCGTTTGAGGGGGTTTAGCGTGCGTCCCGTACAGATTTTCTATTATAACATGTTTTCTTTCATTTTTCAAGTTTTGACAAAAATGTAATTCTTCAAAAAGATGTACAGTCTTGTTTTGAAGTTTTATAGCGACACTCGCCATAGTTTCAATGCTAACCTTCAGCATGCTTTTATAACAACACCTGAACAGGGGCGCAGGCCAGTTTGCAGAGCATGGCCAATCTTGACAAGATCTTGGGTGCGCCAACAGTACCGCACCTTAGGTGCGGGTGCGCAAAAACCGTACAAAAATCGTCACTACACTATGAATATCACTGCACAAACATGAAAACTCCAAAATCTAAGGGGCGCCCAGGTGCGCTATCTTAGGCATTTAAGACTTTATTGGGTGCGCCATTGCCATGCTCTGCACTCTGGGGCGCAGGAACGCCTTGAAGAGTGGAGGCACAGCGAAAAGGGGCATTTTCACGTTAAAAAGGGGTACTTTCACGATTAGATTAAGTACTTCACGACAACTTGGACACTTTCACGAATAAAAAGGACATTTTTATAATGAAAAGACGCAAAGCTGAAAAAGTGGGGGCACGTGCCCCAGGCCGCCTCGGTTCCTTGCCGATGAATTCGAACATTTTACCTTAACAAAAGCGGAAAATTTTCTGTTGTTTTTTTAGTAAATTCCACGGTCTGCCTACGATTATTTAAGATAATCGTGGTTTATAAGGATACCCAGCCTCTCAAAGAACGTTCAGTACCGAGTTTTTCAAATCCAAGGAAGTTTCTAACTATGTTTTATTTCAGTAGCGACTTTCCATCTCCGTCAGGGGCTGCGAGGTTGGATGAGCCCTAAAACCCCCCTTCAAGTGACATCCCTATTGAGACATGCAGGTTCAAGTGATACAGATTCGTCTAGCTAACAGGAGCAAGGGGATACGATTCATTGTTTTCTTCTCCCCGAGGACATTAGAGCGCGTGCTTTATCAGCAACAGATGAGTTCAGGTGTTTACGTATGACCCTTCACTAAACAATATGAAAAGATTTTGGTCAGATCATGCGAAAAGCTGATCTTCCACCGCTCCAGAGATTAAGAGGCTCATTAAATCGAGCCGGCTTGCCTAGCCTAGTCTTCTGAGCTTCATTCATTTAAAATTGTTTTCTTGCAAAACCCGTTTTGTCACTTTAAAGTAGAAATTAATAACCTAGTTACATTACTATATACGTAGTTCAACTTAGAGTATGTTCTTGGGCAAATGGTTAATGCGCATGTATGCCGGACGAATAGCGAACTGTGATTAAATCCTGTGCTTGAACAATAACCACGTTAAAATAAGCTTCCTTTGAAAATTATCATCATTCTTTATTAGTTCATCTCACTGGCCTTATCCCTCTATCAACAACAAATAAAAAAACACCAATAATAAACCATACAAAAGTGATCCCAAGACTCGCAATGAAATAAAAATTTCAATGAGCCCTCTCGACCTAAACATAGCTGGCTGATTTATCTTTTCGAAGCAGCAATGTGTTATTGACTTTTGTAGCCTTTCAAAATCCCGACTTTGCTCCAAACAAAAACAGTCGTTTTTGAGCATGATTTACAATTTGAAAAATTGGGAGCGCGCTTTACGTCTAAGTCCCGTAAATCCACGAATTTCAACTGAGATTCCAGAAAGCCGAGCTCAAAACCCCGAATAAAACACGATAAAACACGCAGGTTTTTTAAAGAAAATCCGAAACCCGCGGGCAAAATGTGGCCAAGTCCGTTGCCTGTCATATGCGATACCACCTCTTCCACAAAAGGGTCGATTTTATCGAAAATGGAATGCTAACAACGATTGAAGGATAGTAACAAAACAAAATTTAGCAATAAAAATGTTGCATTAGAACGTTATCACAGGCCCTAGGCCAGAAGGGGTCCTAGCCCCCAAAAAAATGTTAAAACAAAAGAAATATTCGAAAAATAGCACATTTTGTCTCAGTTTAGGAAAAATATAGAAGAATTGCACATTTTGTATCATTTTTGGAAATTAGAAGAGTTTATCTCGCCTCGGGCTTGCTTACTGTGGTAAAATTAGTTCAGCACGATCCCATGGAAATCAGTCAAATGGTACGTAACGGAAATAAACAAATAGCTTGGACCCAACTTATCATTGTAAAAGACTGTAGTGAGTAAGTGAGTAGAAATAAGTGAGCTTTTTGTCCAAGTGGCCACTAAAATTATTCCGTTTTGTTTGCTTGTATCATTCTAAATTGCGAGCTCATTTTTATGGGCTTTTTAGACCAATTATTTTACATATGAATTATTTCTGAACAGACTCAAAAAGAGTAAGGGAATTTGACAGCCCCCTTCAATATCCCCTTTATGTGCATCCCCAGGAGAACCGATTACATTTCCAACATTAGGATCATGCGTGACGGTTTAAGTGTGACACCCCTACCCCTTCAAAGTTTCAAAAAGGCTTGTCACAAAGAAGGCAACCCCACCCCAACCCGACTGCTACGTTAAGCGACCGCGTATTTCGTGTAAGCTCACTTTAGATTTAGCTGTTTAATGCTAATAGATATTCTCATATTCCAATGCAGATTGATGATCCCGTCCTTGTTCGATACCCTGAGAAAGCGTTGCAGTATGGGATTGATTATCTATCAAAATGCTTTGCCGATCTCCCAAATGATGTTTTCAAAACTGTCCATATTTGCTGTGGCTATCCCCAGTATCTGGTAAGTTATGCTACTTATTATACCGTATATGAATTAAGGAAATCAGCTCAGCTAAGTCCCATCTCAGTTTATTTTAGTTCATCTAACATACGTATGGTTTTGTGTGCTAAGAGTATCTCGTTAGATAGGCAAATCAATGACATTGTTTTGGAAAGGGCTGCGGCACAGAGAAGTCTCATCAACATGATTGCAAAAGGGCGGATTTCTTTTTTTAGTCGTATATGTAGAAAAAGAACTTGAGGATTCTTTTAACCCAGAAAAGATCAAGGGAAAGAGAGATCGTTGCAGAAAAGGTCAACGCTATATGAATAGCATGAGGAGAAGAATGGGTCGATCTCGGTCAGAAAGATGGATCATCCAGCCAGGCACTGCGGAGCTGACCTCCCCACATTTTTTCTAAAGTAGGAAAAAAAATTTCAGAAATATGAAAAAGGCCTTCGTCTAGTACCAATGCACATCTCGCTTTGAGGGTATGTCTTCCAAATTAGCCATTTCCTTGCTTCTAAAAGAGGCGTGACTTTTAAAAGTTTTATGGCCCCTAGACCTCCATTCTATTCCCTTCCGCCTGATTTTAGCCCCCCCCCCCCCACTTTCAGATTGCTCCACGGTCCCTGCATCCAGCATTCAAAGGAAAAAGACATGTGGGGGGGGGGGCATGATCTGTAATAGGATTATCCTTTGTATTAGAGTAGCCTCTATATAGCTGAGTTTTGAATATAATCGAATATGTGTTTTAACCTCAACAAGTGGAGAATGCTCTTTGCGTCAGCTCTAGAGTTACAGATAACTCGGGCACTTTAATCCCTGTTACAAATCGTAAACGTCGATAGTCAGGACACGTAAATAGATAGGTAGATAAACACAATGCAAAAAGTATCAATACAAATTAATAGAGAAAGGAATTTCACGAAGAACCAGTGCAATAAGCTCATACTAACAAAAAGAAGTAAACTGAATGAACTGTATACAGACGAGAAACCCCCCCCCCCCCTTAATTAGTGATTGAATGAATTTTGATGTTATAGATTGAGAACTAGACATTCCAGTGTTATATCTGGAGATGTGAGTTGGAAATCACCTTATCTAAGCACTTTTGAGAACTCCCTATTTACATCAATTTACTGTCGGTTCATTAAATTACTACTTTCATAGCTATGTTTGCAAGTATCAAAGCACCTTATCAAAGCCTTTTCTGTGAAAACTCGAAAGATGCTGATCTGCTCCAGCCACTCCATTACGAGGTCTGGGAATGTATGAAAAAAATCAATGTCCGAATTACCACGGATGTTGCCTCAAAAAAGTTGGAGGGAGGCGAATGTAAATTTTTTTGGACCACGCCTTTTCTTGCGGAAGCACCCTTAAAAATCTTAAAGGAATAAATTTTTTCTTTTCAAGTGCTTTATTGATGAGAACTTTGGTCTGCTTTAAATGATTCAAAGTTTCTTAATTGTGACCAAAAATTTTCCCATTTAGTGCTGAGAGCCCTGAATTTGTATTTGGTAAACAAAGCGGAAAAATAAAATCAAGGTTAAAAATTCATATCACACTGTGAAATGATATACCTTCAAAGCTGACCATAGCACAGTTTTGGTTGATTGTCAAATACAAGTTTTGTACGATTTTTGGAACTGGTTGGAGCTTTTTTTGAAAAATCGGTCCATTGTGGCAAAATCGCGACACAAGCGGTCAATTTCAGTCGTTTGAGTGCACAATCTGTAAAGATAGGTAAACAAATCTGTCCCGGGAGAGGCGCAGACCCTTCGCGACCCAATGTCACAAGGAGGGGTGTAAAATGAGAAATTTTCCGACAAGATGGGCGTGGCAAAATCTATACGGTGTGGCCCTAGACCCATCAAAGGCTTTTTCACAGATTGCAGTTTTGCTTGAAATTGGTCAAGGCAATCCTAAGTAATATTCAATGAGCTGGATAAGAAAACTGCAAGATTTAACGACAGCAGCAGCTTACTGTCAAATATTTGCCGACACAGTCTTTTTCGGGAGAGGTGTGTATGTAATTTTTTAACACCCCCCCTCTATAACGATGACGGCCATGGATAGGTGCATGATGCAAGAAGTATTTCAAAGCTAAGAATGATAACAATCTGTTTTGTAGGACCAAATAGATTTCGCGAAAGCAGATATGGATGCTTATATTAAACTAGCAAGTAAATTAGATGATGCTGGTTTTGATGCACTTTCAATTGAAGATACACATCGAAGAAACAACCCTGAGCTTTTTAAAGCTTTCAAGAAATTAAAAGTAAGCATAAAATAATTTGCTTTTTCAGAAATGTTTGTTCGATTTTCAATGACAAGAATTAAGTTTAAATTGGTTCCTGAAATCATTATATGAAAATTAAAATATTTTAAAGTTTTCCAAGAAAAATCTTTTCAGCGTTTGTTTTAGTTGTACTTCTATTTTGTATTTATTTTGCATTTTTTGTTTTCATTTTATTTGTATTGTCTTTGTTTCCGTTTCTGATTCGGCTGTTGGTCTTGTTGTTGTTGTTGTTGTGTATTTAATTTGTTCTTTGTTTTACGTTTTTTTCTTTCATTTTTTGTTTTTGTTTTCCTTTTTGTTCTACCATTTTATCATGTTTTTTTAGTTTTGTTCTCTTCTTGATTTGCTTTTGTTTTGCTTTTTTTTTATTGTATTTTTGTTTTGTTTTGTTAACGGTAGTTTATAAAACCTTCAACTCAACTCATCGGAAAAATTGTGTCTTAAGCCCCCCCCCCAAAAAAAAAATCCAGCTCCAAATGCGCCCCTGATTTTATGAATGTTTTGATTTCGCCTTAGATTGTTCTTGGAGTAATTGATGTCGTTAAAAGTCGAGTCGAGCCTGTAGAGGAGATCCGTGAGCATATTGCAGATGTCTTGCAATATATACCGAAAGATCGGCTAATTGTCGCACCCGATTGTGGTATGATTTTCCTACCGATTGAAATCGCAGAAAAGAAGCTAAGAAATATGGTAGAGGCAGCTAAAAGTTTTTAACTGAAGATTCTCCGTTGATGTAACTTCTCGTTATTTGTTACAGGAATTGCGTAGTTTTTCGTGCAATTTAAAAAATAATTTCAAGTGTTGCCCATTTTTAAATAGCATTTACTCTTAGGAATTAACAAAATTTCCCATTGGAATTAGCTAGTCTAGATTTTCCCAAGTGGTATTTACTTTTGTTTATATTGGCATCCCAATTAATAACGTAACAAATTTTTTCTTACGTTTCTTAGGCTACATTTCAAATGTTGTTATCTATTTGTCGGGGGAATTTTTTGAAATAATTGCATCATTCTTAATTACATCTAACTTAGCGTTTTTCAATTTTATACTTGGCTCCATCAATGGCTTTTAAGTATATCTTTGCCGTTTTATTGGCTCTAAATTCTTTTTGTTTAATTCTGCATAGACTTTTCATAAGAAACCCCTTCATAAGAAATCATGTATCTGGCATGCTCCGAAAATCAAAACAGCCTAATAAACCTTTATGCCTGTAGCATTTATAAGCGCTATGCAGTCTTTAAGAATAACACTTTTGATAAATTGAGCTTTGTTACAAGTAAAGCAATCTTTCAGTGGCTACAACTTTTTTTAAGGAATGGTAAACAGATTTCGGAAAAAATACAGAGCGTTGTTTTTAGGCTTAAAAAAATATACTTTTATATTTTAAAAAAAGTTGTAAAATTGTAAAATATACTATTTAGGCTTACTTATCATTTTTAAGCCTACTTTTTAGACTTAAAAACTCTGTACTGAACTTTCTTTACTTAATGAGGAGCAGGGCATCAGGTTTTTAGGCCGAGCGCAACTGAAATGAAAATTGTAAAAAAATCTAGTGTTGCGCCAATACTGAGGCGTATTACGACATTTAGTTTCAATAACAAATAAGTATGAGAAACTCACCCCAAGACCAAGACCACCAGGTGTTCTCTCTTTGAATGCAAACACTAAAAAACATAAACATATTAAAGAGAAGTAGGCCATTGAGAACATTTCTTATACAAAAATGAAATACCGAGGACAAAACTGCAATCTACTTTACATTTACGAGGACGATGCCAAGAGGAGCATATAATCATGAATACCCCCTGGAATTTAATTTAAGCCTAAACACATCTAAATTTACAAATTACAAAATGCTATGAAACTAGCAAAACGTTTTGTCGATAAAGCGATCCTCACAGAACCCCCCAGAACTCAACCATTCTGCCCTATTTCCAAATTTTCCCTTCTTTGACGGTCTATAGCACCAACCATATTTCCAGCCTGCACAACAATTAGATTTTGGCTGTAGTCATTTTCAGGTGATATAAGCAGTGCTATTTTTGTCTTAAGATCTGAGCAAATGCTAAACAGGGAATGGACCCTTCGCTGTGAAACTTGAGAATGCAAGCAATACTAACACAGTAGAGTGAATAGGCATATTAGACCTCCAGCTCTTCACCTTCCCTTCTCAGGCGCTTGATAGTCATAAATTCGGTCCCGATCTTGCCGCGATGTGCATTATTTCTATGTTTTATAACCGAAAAAGAGTTCCTCCATCGTGCTTTATAACATTCAAGCAGTAATACTCTGCCTTCCCCCAATGATTCTTACAAATGTTTCTATTTGCAAAAGCCTGCCTCTGTGGAACAAACGCGGGTTTAGTTGTCAATTAAAGATATGCAGGTTTCTGATATTCATCTGAGCCGAGGGAGACCAGAGCCGGCATGGGGGCAAAGGCACGGGAGCCCTTTATTAGACCTAAAGTTTGTCGAAAAATCTGAAAGCGTTTTACGAAGAAAAGGTTGATTACGGGCTGATGACGATGACGTCAGGAAACTTAAGACGTCCGTCCCCTCCCCTCCTCTCCCCTCCCCTCCCTGTATACCACTACTGTTATGGGCCCTGGGTCAAACATACCTAATATAGCTCCTCCAAATCCGAGCTGGATGACTACAGACGTGAGGAGTAAAACTACAGCTACTCGCATCCAAAAACCCAAAATCTCTTCTTTCACCAGTTTATCTGCATTGACAAAAACATAAGGATATAGAGCAATTGATAACTCAAAATTAAATGTATGAATATCAATTTTGTCTAAGTTAATCATATCACATTTACACTTAACAATAGTTATTGAACGTAAATAAATAAGTTATTATTTACAAATTTTATAGTCGCAGCCTTACCAGCACTTTTTGCCAAGTACTACGGTTAGTCTGAATATTTTTAGTACCAAAAAGCTCTAAATAGGAAGGTGGTTACACTTATAATATTTGTTCACCCTTCTCTCTTCACACCAAACATATATCCGTCACACCTTAGACCCATTGTACCTTAAACATTTCAAAATCAATGTCACTAATTGCAACGAAAGTGGATTCAACTCAAAATTTCCAGGATTCCAAAATTTCTAGGACAAAATCCAATATTCAATATTCCTTGGTATTTTGAGACATCAAAGAAGGGGCACATGAACACTCCCATAAGCAGGAATTTTTTTTGGTTTGGAAAAAAAAATTTTTGCATAGTTAGCCGGGAAGGAGGGGGCATGGCCCTTAACCCCCTCCCCCCCCCCCCCGTTTACACGTCCCTTCACCATAAATTCACTTGATAATCTATGTAAGGATTTGGAAAGCTCTGTGTTTAGATAGAAACAATGTTGCAGGCAGTCAAATGCAGGTGACCAAAGCGCTTACAAACAGTGGAGTTTTAAACAAAGACAGAAAACCACTAGCAGGTTAAGCATGTATTGTTGACCGAACTATTGATAAAAATAAAGGGGAGTCGGCAGTCATTAAAAAAATAGATAAAGCTGTCTTACTGCTGGTTGAAAAACGCATTTATCATGAAAATATGTAGGTAAAATCGGGTTAAAAGAAAATGTTAAAAGGTTATGCCCTTTGAATAGTATCATTACTGGTGATAGTTCTCCTGCATTTGCTAAAGTTGGTGAGATTTGCGTAGATAAGTAAACTCTTGCGAAAACTTGCCCTCTAAAGAAAACATGCCTTTGAAATAAGATAAAATGAAAAGGAAAATTCCTTCTAATTGTAAATATCTAAGAGAAATCTCTTATTTGCAGCAAAAATAACGTTTTTCTACTTGAGCGCTAAATAAGATTGAGGAACCACTTGTCAGTTTTAAAGATAGAATTGAAGTTTTCAGTATCAAAACACACTACATAAACATTCATAAAGAAATCGTCAAATGATTCAAAATTTTTAATAGTCCAAACCGCAAAGTTTGCGTTACAAAAAAATTGGTATATTTGTTGCATATTAAGTTGCCAGATACATTTTCTTCTAAGTGGAGAATTGCTTGCAATTTCATAGAGTTCTCGATTGTGGGAAGTTCAAATTTGATTAACCGCATAATTCATTAAAAATTTACTTCAAAGACCTACAAGGAATTGAAAACTAGTTTTCAGCGTAGATTTTGACAAACCCAATGAAGCTCTTGGCCTATGCAAATTTAATGATTTGGCAAAAGCAAGGCTTACGTTGGAAAACCACCGACAGCTTAAACCTTTAAAACTGTTATCATTTCGACTTTAGCAACAAATTTTCCTAAATGCTTCGGTTTAAAGTGTTCTTAGATTGATATTGTTGCAATGCAAAATATAAAAGAGCAGTTATGTAATTTAATAATAACTTCAAAGTACTTACCTTGCGGAATAACTTGGTCGTTGTTAGAAAGCAAAGCAATTTCTTCGCAACCCTTCATGATTTGGTTGGGATATTCAAGTTTCCTTGGGGCCCATACTTGATCAGCTATTCTTCTACTTTAAATTTGCAACTGTTTTTCTAGCTGCTAGCATGTTTTCCAGTAGCTAATAAGGATAAAGCACGGGGGTATTTCAACAAATAAATCATATTGCTAAATACCGAATAAACGGGGGTTGCTTGTTGATGTTGAAAATGAGAGAACACCCTGAACAAAAAGTAAACAGGAGGGCTAGATTGCAGGGGTGCAGGGGGCTGACCTCGTCCGAAGATTTGGCTCGAATATTAATGGCAAATGAGAAAACATAGCAATCAAATCATTAAAATATTAAAAAAAACATGAACTGAAAGCATCATACCGAAAATGGACAGAACTAAAAAAGCATCATGCCGAAAATGGGAAATAAAAGATATATAAAATTGGTTTGTCATTTTTTTCGTCATTTTGTTTCGCCATTTTGTTTAGAGTGTATATGATGTAACATTATACCATTGTATTGAGCTAATTTTATCAATTTTTATTGTCGGCATAAGGATATGTGTCTCTACCTTTATATGCATCAAATTTCTTTGGCATTAGACAGTCTATTTTCTGTGAAATACACGCTTTTCATTTTATAAGGAACCCACCTCAAGGCCCAGTCCCAATAGCCTGCGTCACAGACTGTGACGTGAAGATCCAAAAGTTCCTTATACGTAGACTAAACCTCAAATCATCAAATTGTAGTACCCAAAGTTCCTTAATAGTTCCTAAATTTTCACTGCACAGCAAGTGCTATAAGAATAGAACAGAAACAGGACAAATGTACGAGAAGCACATGCGAGACAGCAGTCAAAAGAGGAACAAATTAAGACTTGCAAAATTTCATGAATTGTCGATAAAACCTTCTTTATGATGACAAACACGAAATTGAGAAGGGGTACAACCCCTCGTTACAACAACCCTGCAATTTTCCGTTTATTTAGATTCTTCACATTGGACATTGTAAAGTAAAAAAATAGAAATAGTTGATTGTTTTAAATAATGATGTTAACACTGGCCTTGAGAAACCCACAAAATATATTTACAAACTGTGGTATAGCTAGCTTTTCACTTTATCTAATAAAACAGATTTTTCCCTATTCTATTAAAGAAAATATTTATATTTCAAAATCAAAGTTAAAGTTAATAGTCCATCGCAAAAATTAACAAGAACAAAACGGCATTAGTCTGTTGCAAACAGATTCAATTCCTATAGGTATTCATTCAATTGAAAAATGGAGATTTTACCAAGTTTTTTGCATAATATTTGGGAACACTGCCCCCTTGCCCCCACAGGCGTGTGTTACAAAAAGGCTAGCCAAGTAGTAAATTTTTGTTAGAAAAATACGACAATGAAAGCTCCAAAAGTCCGAAAATGCCTTTTAACAGTTTTGATTGACAGTGCATTTACGTATGAGAACTAGAATATGAGAAATTTAGTTTTAATAACATGTAAGGCCAAAGTTTTTGTCCTAAACTCTTTCAAAATGAGAAATTATTATCTAAAATGAGATAAAACGATTTTTTTAGTTATATCTTGTTGCTGAAATATAATGACCTTCACTAAAATTTTTTGCAAATATCTACTCAGGCCGACTCGGACGGGTCCTTGTTCGGGTAATAAGTCTGTCGCTGGGTAGCCTTCACTGGGTAGCCATTTTGGCCGCTGCGAAATTCATGTAATCATACATAAGGTTATTCAGAATAACCGCGATCAAGAAGCAGATGAAAAAGGAAATTGGACTAAAAAATGGAAGGGAAGAAAATGTCAAGAGGTGACTTTGAATATTTACAAGGAGTTAGAATAAAGCTACAAGAGTGGAGAAACGATAAACTAGCACTTGAAGAAAATATTGCATCACTGGAAAATAAACTTGAAAGTAAAAATAAAGCGCTGTTTACATCTTGTAAAGGAATCCGCGATCTTGAAGAAAGGCATTGGAAAACTAGCGATGCTGTTGAAAGCAGAAGAAAACATCTAAATTCGATGAAGAAATCTGATTGATGACTTCTAAATCTATTACTGTGTTGCTACGGAAAGTATTAGCATTTTAGCACCAGGACATACTATAAGATTGTTAATTAGAAATCCTTTATGCCTGCATGACATCACATTGAACCCGAACATATGATGGCAAGATAATATCCAAACTACAAATTAGAAGATCTTTCCATCTTTATTTTTGTCTGTATTAGAGGTGGTCCTTTTAAACATCAACTAAGTAAGATTAAGGATGCAGAGGCTTGCATCCACGGTGTTATAGATGCAGTAAAATTTCTGCCACATGCTGAGAGTCCCGCTGACTATTTTGATACTTTGCCAAGTTCATCAAGCATAGACCAAATCTCTTTATGCATGGTAGCACCATTCAAAGCATTCACATGTAAAAAATGCCAGCCAAGTCGCTGAGGCATATCAGAAAATATATAACTTGCTTTAGATGATTGATATCTGGTGTCTTTTCCATGGCTTGCTGCAAGGGTCTGGTTAAAACAGGAGAAGCAGAAAATGTTAACCCAGTGGCTGGAAAGAATATCCACCCAGCATTGATTGACAGATTCCCTGAGATTAACACCAAAAAAGATATCAAGTGATTGAAAAGACTTCTATGTGCAAAAAAGTTTTAAAGGTAAACCGTAAACTTGTTGAACAGTTCCTTGGTATTTATGGTAAAAATATGCATTTTATTAACAAAATGAACCCAGCCACAGACATGTTCATGTTGCAATCTGTTACAGATCTAAACAATGAAGGTGCCCAATAAAAAAAAGGATTGAAAAATAAGAGATAAAATTAGTTGCCTTCAGATTTTCATCCTCTTGGGAGACTTATATTCACAGATGGGCCACAGCAAATAATTTAACCAAATTTTAGAAGGATTCGAAATAATGATCTAGCTTATGGCTATGGCAAAAATATTTTCAAAAATATATTAAAAAATTATCAATTATAATTTTGATTCCAATGCTGATTTTTGTGATAATGATAAAATAGATGTGTTCTAGGTGATGATATCTTAAACCTAACTCCTGAATCAGATAGCAAATGAGCAGGCATCCTCCTAAAATGGGGCTCGCAAATGTACAGTATATCCCATAAATGTTAATGTTGATAATGAAAGAGAAGGTGTCACCTCACCTACAGAAAATACTTTTTTGATTGATTTTTTATCAACAACTTAAACATTATTCTATGACTACTGTTAGTAATGAGGGTGATTTGCATCACCATGTTGCTGAAGGAAAAGGGGATAAGTCTAAGTCACCTGGTTTAGCTTTAGCTTGCTAGGAAAAGAATATTCTTAATCTAGGGATGCCCTCCACACAGTGCATGATAAACACATTGACCAATGAAACTTTTAAAAACATTAAGACCATTATAACAGGGCTTGAAGCAATACACTTCAATGGAGATTTTAGAGAGGATGGCAAACCATTTGTCCAAATGATATCTTTAGTTCCAGTGTCTCTTGAAAAGGTCCACCTAGAGTGTTGAAGGTTTTATCAGAAAAAGGGCTACTTGACATGTTATGATAGTGCTATTCAATTCTGGAATTTATAAGAAACTTTCACTTCGAAGGACATGAAGAAAAGGGCACAAGGCAGTAAAAATGGAAAGAAATGGCTGGGTCTACATTGCAGTTTGAAGATTGTTGCAGGCTCTCAAAATGAGAAATGCAAAAAAGAATGATAGAAATGGGAATACCGGGATTTCTTGTAATGCTTGCAAGGGGTTGCATCCCTGCAAACATTATGGCATGGAAGAGGGGAAAGCAATGTGGTTTTGCAGTAAATGTGAAAAGAAATTGGATACCAGTAAAGGCTCAGTGTAGCAAAAAGGCTTCAAACTCTTGGCCTGAAGAAGATGTGCCAAAGAATTCCCAGGAAGAAATGCGGAAGGAGCTTGTACATCTGACGAGGGAGAGTACTATAACTCTTGATTTAATTTGCCATCGTTGAGAGAGTACATTCTTCTAAGTGCTAATGGATAGCAAAGTAAGGAAACATGACCCTTTCATTTGGATCCCTTGCCGCGAACAGGGTTGACATAAAATAGGTAATTGGTAAATTGAAGTGTTGTCTCCCCCTTAACCAATGCTGACACAGTCATTTAGGTACTTTACATGCAGTAGTTAAGAGTAACCCCCCCCCCCACTTCCCTTGCTAAATTACAGGGGCATTTGAAAAACTTTGTGATAAAGCCTTTAGAGTGTATTTGATTTATAATATAAACGCTAGATTGACTGCACCCTTGTCCATGCCTTAAGGGGAAGGGGGTACAAGGGGTCTGAGTCGACCAAAAACAGAGTATTTTTTTAGGATTCTGTCCAGAACAAATCAGACAAAAAATTCACTTGCTCGCCACTTTAATTAGTTCCACCAAGACGGTTCGAAATGAAAGACCCCCCCCCCCCCCTTTTCCAAAAGTTTGTTTCTGAAATTCGCACAGTAATGCAATGGATTGGTCAGGAAGGGTAAACCTGTTCTAGCGCTTTTTTCATGTAATTAAACGATCTAATGAATGTTCAAAACGAAATCCTGCTCTTTTGCTAAAAGGGCAATGCCTGTGTTTCCGATATTTTAAGGAGCGTGGTCATGCAAAATTCACGGTTCTAACCCCTCATTTTTCTAGTGCTGGCTCCGACGCTGCACACGGACTAGTATTTCTTTCGCCGGTGTAGAATATGTAACGAAATAAATGTACAGCAGAAACACGATTTTAGTCGCTAGTTTTGTCTCCAAGAAATCATTTTTATATAATTAGTTTTAGTATTTCTATATTCACCTTTGTTATGTTGTGATCAGAACGCTTCATTATTAGCTGATAACTCGATAGCATTTTAATATGCAGTAAATGCCGCATTTGCAAAACCTGTTGTTTAGTTCATTGTATGTGTGTATCTATGTATATAGAAATTTAACGTCTATTGCAGGCCTAACCAAAGCTTGTTTTTATGCCTAGTTTACTCAAATCAAAAGTGAAAAAAAAGAAATATGAAATGCCATTAAAATCATACAGTTAAGGATAAAATTATATGATAAAAACGATTGGTATAAGATTGGCTCTTAAATTGTCTCAATACTGTCTTGAAATATGTTTTTCTAAGAAAGAGTGTATTAGAAAGCCAAACTTTGGAATGCCCTATTTCAAGGGGTCCGTATTTGAGGAACCAAAGAGGCCCCTAGAACGTGCTACGTCACTAGCTATTTTTGTCAATCTGTTCATCTACATCGCTATCTCCATTTTCATCAAAAATATCGCATAAGATCAGAGAAAGTTCTTCGAAATTCAATCGGCTATCGGGATTTTTCCTTTTCGAAAGAAATCTCTCCCAAATACTGTTCGAATTTGTCCCATGAATGGCACAAAATAAGAAATGGCCCTTATCGAACGGAAGACTACCGACTCTTTCTTTATCAAGAAAAGCAAACTCCCATTTGAGGTCTCGCATCATAAAATTCCGTCGATCCAGTTCTTGCAGAACATCAGTTAATTCGTCTTTCGAACAAAAAGGCGTACCAGTGACTTGAGTTAAGGCAGCTTCGGAGTGAGACAGACTTATCTCATTATCAGGCTGTACCGCATCATAGATCTTAATTACCTCCATTGGCATCAGAAGCTCTTCAAAACATGATGCAAATCTTCGCACAGCCTCGTCTATTAGTTCTTCCCTTGTGTTGATATCTAATGACATTTTATTTGTTGCAATTTCTCTCTGATTTCCTGATCAAAAGCGACCCAAATGTAATGCTGGTTCTCTCGATTTCGAAGGAATTCAAACTAGTGTTATTTTACTATCCAATGTAAAAAGCTTGACAGACAGAATCTTCAGGTTTCTTTTCTTCTTGGCTCTAAAACTCCCAGAATGTTTTCATTTGAGTTTAAGGGATCAATTAAACACCTGTAATTTTGATAACAAACAGGCATTTTCAACTGTAAATACTTTCATGCATATCTAGTGTTCTCTCAGCTTTCCACGTTCAAATATTTCCCAATATTAAAACTATTTTTCCTGCAGCTTTATTATGAATTATTAATTATTTTTTATGCTAGACATTCATTTTATATTCAATTAATCGACATTATGGTTTGCTTTTTTATACCACTCGCACAAAACGGCCACTTTGAGGAGAGAAATCACCAGGGGGTGTCTACGCAGGGCAATGTAACAATGTAATGCTGTGTTGCAATTTCGAATTTGTCTAACATAGCCCCCTAGAAAAAACCTTAATGTGCAGCTTGTAACCCTCGGCTTTCTCTCGCATCCATGAAAAGTTTCGCAACTCAATTATGGTGAACGACTGTGCGAATGGTTTCTAGATAATAAAAAAGGCAAGTTCTTTTCATTCCTCGTATTGATGGTACTGAATAAAATTTGACAACATATGAATTGACCACCAGCTGCCTACTTATTTGTATCGCAACGGCTGCGTAATGCATAGTAATATATGTGGAATAATTTACACAATTATATCGGAATGCAGAATAATTTGCATAATTATAGTCGAGTAAAGGATAGACGTGTAGTCGCGGGATCTAATTGTTTTTTTAATGAGGGAGGCATATCACCCATCAGGACAAAAAATAAAATATGACAAAAGGCGGATGAGCTTAATTTGGGTCAAAAGCCATCATGCACTGGGCTTAGGTTCAACGATGGTACTGATGAGTCAACACAGCATCAATCAGTTCTGGCACAAAGCAACGAGTCGCTCCAGCGGGAATCTCCGGTATGCTGTTCCATCGAACATCACGACTTTTTGCTCTGCGCCACGCAGCGTCTCCATCGTTGAAGTAGCCTCGATTTCCTTGGCCCTTTGATCCAAAGAGAGGCCACATGGCTCAATAAACTTCAATGACAGCTTGTCAAATCTTAAAGGGGCCAATTTTTCGAATATCTGCGTTTACATATTTGTAAGGCTATTTAATTCCACTATCATCCATTTTATTCCCCCCTGAAAAGCTCCCAAAATGCATATTTTATTACTGTATATATAGTTTTATTAACAACGGGAGAGAAGTGGTTAAGTATCTATTAGACTAATTCAGACAAAATAAGGCGAAAGGAACGGGTTTTCTCAGTAATTGATTGAGTGTGGAATCTTCCACTTCTTCTCTGTTTTTAAAAGGATCGTGGAATAACAAAGTGGAGGTAGAGAGTCTCGGCATTGTGTAACGACAAAACTTGTCATTGAAACTGTACGGTAGTGCATCTCCTACCCCTTACACGACTACCCTATCAAAATCAGGATTTTGCCAGAAAATGGACTCGTTTTCCATGCTTAACGTCTAATTTACCTCCTTCTAATTTATTCAATAGCCTTATGATTCCCACCTAAAAAATGGCTAACTCACCAGGGCAAAAACAGGACAGTAGAGAGAATGTTCTTAACGTAAAGCATGTTTCTGAAGTATACTCTAGTTGGAAATTTGAGGAAAAGGGCTCCCCCCGATGCTCTCTGACTATCCTGGGATCCCGCAACTTTAAATGTACAGAAAAAATTTGCAAAGTAAGTTGAACACAAACTTATATGCAAACGACTCGGTTAAGGAGAAGTTTCTCAAAACATTTTGCATTACGAAGAGGCGACGCGCTAGGTCTTCAACTTACTATTTATCTTTTACAAAGAAAACCGTATATTCTATAGAACATGCGTCAAAAATAAGAAAAGGTCGAAATATAAGGGATATTGGCTTAAAATATGAGAAAGCATTGGGCCTTCAAAAGAACTTTTCCACATAGTCGCTATGTTAATCGCAGTTCCCTAAGCTCCTTTCTCATAAATAGCTTTATAATAACAATTCATCTAATACTGATAAAATGTCGCTTAATAATAGAAGACAATGGGTGGGCGCTTTGTACAGAATAAAGGACTAGATCCATGCAAACTACAAAGTTTCTCGCCCGATTTATCTTACAGATGAACGAGGATAGCCACGTATTTATAAGTAATCTAAAAGTTATTACAACCACAAGCAGTTGTTCTATTGTTAATTCACACAACACTCTCCGTCAATCTCCTTTTCCGCGTCTAATTGTAAATTCTTTGAAGTCTAAACTTTTAATTTCTTTCTCATGTTTAAACTTACAGTCCGATATATGTGACTGTGGGCTTCCTTTAGTCTTCAGCCATTCTTTCCTAGAATGAAAATAAGCACCATTGTTCAAATTGAAACGATGTTTCCTTGATTTGAACTTTAGGAACAGTGCAAAATTTTTCTATTTTTTCTTGTTCTATTTATTTCCTTATATCTTATTTTGGTTGACAAATCCTGCAGGGAAAAACGCTGAAGAGAAAGAGGTAGGGAGTGTGATCCTTCATTCATCCCCTTTGAATGAATGAGAAGTGGCATGCCTTTTCAAAGTAAAATAAGCTATGGGTTCCAAAACAATTTAGTTTGAAATCATTTAATGGCTTATGAATTTTAGCTTCAGGGGTGTTGTTCTCAGGAGTGGATTTCATTTCACTGATCTGCTGGAAGGGTGGCTCTTCAATAAAGTACTGGTTTGACTCTTCAGCTAAGTGCTGGTTTGGCTCTTCAGCATAGGTCAGCCAGATTTGAGGCCTTACGTGACAATTTTGGCCCTTTTCTGCATGGTGCATCCCCTGGATCTGCCACTGGTTGTTGTGGTCCTGCCCAATCCAATTTTAAATGCTGAAATATATATACTATGAAAGTGAATTAACTTTAATATTGATAAAGTAATTTATGTCCATGGCATCTTGCAAAATAAAATTTTGCAAAGTGAAAGCAACATTTCAACTCACATTTCAGTAATCTTCTCAGATTCTCCTTGTATACAACCAACAACTGTGTGCCTTTTTGTGTTCATAACCCAACCAACAAGGCCATATCGCAGTGCTGTGGCATGTGTATGCTAAAAGCACAAAATTTATGTCCAGATTTCCATCATAATATTAGATTAATATCAGCTCAGTATAGTTGCATTAGTTTAATTCCATTAACTGTATGCAAACATGTAACATCAGTAAAATACAAATGAAAAAAATCAACACAGGTATTAATAAGAAAAAAAGTAATGTAGAAATGAATACATTGCATGAGGGAAATGCTTCAAAGAGGAGCTTTTTCATTAGATGAACTAATCAAGGAGAGAATACAGCGTGGTTGCAAGATATCTTGTTTCAGGGGGATGACTACAATGAATTTGCCTTGAAAATTGGCCTACTATTCTTTATTTGCGGAGATGAGGCAATATTTGCTGACAAAATACTCCTCCATGCCCAAAAGAGCCTTGTTTGTGAAAAACAATTTTCTGCCTGGGGGGGGGGGGGTGTCACACCCCTCATCCTACTGTAGGTATAGCCATGAGAGAATAACTCCTTGGAAATTTAGATCTTATGGGAAAATTTATCAAAGGTAAATGTGAATCATAGACTTGTAAGTAGTGGGAGGAATGTTTTTACTCACCTTTCTGAAGAAGACTCCTATTTGGTATATCATAATGAAAGAAAATTAAAAATTGCACATTAGTTTAATGATCAATGCAATTCTGAAGAGTGAAATATATTGTGATCAATAACTGCGCTTTCTAAAATAATACAGTGTTCCTTGTGGATATAATTAATATAAACAATTATACTTCCAAATTTTTTCAAGTATTTGCTTACTATCCACTCTGGCGGTCACCTTGTCAGAAACTTCTCTGTAGAAGGCAGACAGTATCTGGTAGATGTAGATGTATAGATGTAGATGAAACTAAAATATCTAACTAAAGATTCAGTTTCAGTTCATTTAACTCCACTACATACAATATAATCCAGATTAATTAAAACAACAACTAAAATGCATGATTTTAGAAAAATCTTCAGTCTATTAGGACAAAGTCATTAGAAAGTCCTCCTTTCTATTGAATTTGATTAGGATCTGCAATTTTTGAAATGTTGATGTTAAAATTGTTAAAATGGTATATAGGCCACAGCAGCTTGGGTTACAGAGCCTGTTTTATAGGCCCAATCTCTGTTTAATTATATCTTATCAAAGTTCGGGGGAGGGGCAAACAAAGCAAGGATTTATATTCATCAAATGTGCATTCCATGCACTTAGGCTTGAAGATCTCGGGCATGCAACACAACAAAAACAATGGGTCATGTGCTTTTCTATTGTTTCTTGGCATACGTTGGCGTAATCTCCGTTGTGGACTCTACATGGAATGCACCCTAGGTATTCATCTGCTCTGTTGTAAAAAAAACAGAAGTTCCATCTCTGATGGAATCTTTTGATGGAATCTTTTGATGGAATCTAAAAACGTTGAATCGACTTGGAAGCGATAACTCACATGAAATACGTTTAAAACGATGTTTAAAAAATGCGCTATCGCAATTCTAACTCGACTGTATTTTACTTGTATTGTACTGATATGCGCATTGTTGATTCAAATTTGGATACTATCTGCGCCATTTTTACCCCCGTTTGAAAATCCCCTGCGCGGTTTTCAAACTTTCCAATCTGGTTGCAGCATAGCATGGTAAATTATTTCTTATACTGTGGTCTTTATCAAGCAGGTATAATAGTATATAGTACTAGAAACTTTATAAAATATCATAGGATCTCATTAACCCTATTTCATAGAGGGCAATACCTTGAACTTTACCAAAAACCTCAAAATCAACTGTTTTGCTGAGTTTTGCCGCGGCCATCTTCAAAACTTCGCGGAATAACTCTTGGAAATGAGGCTTACACTGTTTACTACGATATCGGGAACGAGATTGCGCTCTTTGCATCTCTTGAAGTTCGTACTGGTTTGGAATTTACAAGGCACCCCGTAACAACTTCAAGCTTGCTATAAAACTTCTTATTACTGTTTCTACAAATAACAGCATCTTGTGCCAGCACATTTAAAACGGAGATTCTCATCCGTACTATTTGTAAGGATTGCACCCTTAGGCAAGATGCTAACACAAAATTGTGCCTCTCCCTACCCAGGAGTACAAATGGGAACATGGTCCGTAGTTGGTGACTACCGTCTGTGGCTTCACCCTTCTATATGCGATAAAGCATAGCGACCGGGGGAAAGTGTAAAGTCGTTAAGTTGGCAGAGTAGCCCCTGGCTAATTACAGACTATACAATAAAACTTTCAAACATTAGAATAGTTCATGATAAGGTCGAATAAACAATTAAAGAGGTTACATGAAGTCATTTTGCGAGCTCTAATCCCATACCCAAAGCCAGATGCTAACGAAAAGCAGAAAACTAGGAATAATGCATGATACCACAAGAAAATTGATAGCTTAATAATGGAAGCATAGGCCAAAGATAGTGAAAGCATGAAAGCATGGCACTTGATATTTCTTTGACAAATAAGACTTTCCAAAAGGTAACTTGGCGCGCAGATGCATATAAAAGTTGAAGACAGTAAATTAAGATTATACTGAATAAATCATCCGTAGTGTTTCAACTGCTATATTGTAAATAAAGTGGAGAGCCCCAGGCAAATTAGCAATCGTTGAAGGACCCACAAATCACAGTACTACAGTACTTTTATCTCTCAATCAGGTGCCTTGGCTTCAGACGTGGCTTCAGTAGGGGGAGGGGGTCTGCAGCCCTCCCATCGGGGGAGCGTAAGCCCGCCTCTCCGTCGGAAAACATTGCCTTTCGTGGAATTTATAACGCAAAATTGTGTTCTATTGCTCAGAAAGACACCTGTTCTGTAACATAGCCCCCGATGTCGAGAAACCTAGCCCTTTCTTCGGGCAAATTCTGTCGCTGCCCGTTCTTGGCATTCTTACAATTCCTTCCTTAAAAGTGTGATTCGTTAGACATCAGAGAACAACGTAAAACATTTGGACCTTATCATATCGCCGTTTGTTTATGTATGCTGACAAACTGTGTGGAAGGGGGAATGTAAATCATAAATGTATCACTCCCAATACTTCAAACAAATCTATGATACAGTCTAATATCACATCAACACATTGTGTAGAATCTTCACTCAAAAAAAAACACATGAGAATTTCTCCTTAGCGATAAGTAAATGATCTTCTCTACATGGTAAGGATTCTTTTACTTAAAGTTTTAAATACCAGTTTTCTGCTTTTCTTCAGTCCAGAAGTTACGTACAGCGATTTATTATTGGCACCATATCTGAAAAAGATAGAGAACTTCAATTAATCGCAACACTTGCAACATTCTTGGTAGAAGAAGGACTACATCAAATGAACAGCCTTCGTCGTCGTCGTCGTCGTCGTCGTCGTCATCATCATCATCATCATCATCACCACCACCACCACCACCGCCACCGCCACCGCCGCCACCACCACCACCGCCACCACCACCATCTGAGAAAAACATACCGAAAGGCAGACCTTCCTCACAAAAACAAAGGAAAATAGACATGGCTTGGGTGTGTCATGAGAGTTTCTATTGTTTTTCGTGGACCTTCCTCCAACTAGTGACCGTTGACCGTAATTTTTCTAACTCTGGTAGCATGATCGTTGTAGTATTGTTAAACAGTTTTAATTTAATGAAGTTCCATAATATAAATTGTAGTAGGCGTAAAAAAAAACTGGAGTGATACATGGGCTAGGCAATATCGATAAATCTGCCATGCACTATGAAACGAGCAGGGTTGTTTAAATAAATGATAGTGGAAATCCAGCAAATTATGACACTTAACGAATAATTTGGACTGAAAATATGCATTCAAAAGATTGTGAAGGGGAAAAACCGTTAGTGAAGAAATATTTTAATGACAAAAATATATCGGCCTAGGGTATCAGACAGCAAGTAACATACTTTCAAATGTGATTTTCTCTGTGATATTTTTCGATTTGATATGCTCTTCTTGATTTGAAATAAAAACCTCATCACCATTAATTTGCCATTGCTGTTCTAAGCACATTCTCTTCAAATCGTCCTCTAAAATGACAGAAATTTTTAAAAAATGATTTAATTTAATATTTTTTTATTCGTCATTCTGTACATTCAAAGTTTACGCAAAAATTATCACCATTAGAGAGAACTGATGAATACTGAAACTGATCTTTCGTTGCTTTTACAACAGACTATTTGTGGCCAAAAGTTGTAAGATTCTCATAAAAATTCCCGCCTGGCCCTATTCATGTTTAAGCGAAAATGTTTTGTTCACCAAAGTTCTACTCTGATTCTCTTACACTTTCAAGTTTGACAAAATACCCCGATATAAATATAAAGATATAAATATAAAGATTGTGTAGTAGGCTTCTTAATTAATGAATAAGTTGAGTAAAACAAAGGACATGATATATGATGATGATGATGATGATGATGATGATGATGATGATGATGATGATGATGATGATGATGATGATGATGATGATGATGATGATGATGATGATGATGATTGATGATTGTTGTTGATGATGATGATGATGATGATGATGATGATGATGATGATGATGATGATGATGATGATGATAGTGATGATGATGGTGATTGATGATTGATGATGATGATGATTGATGATGATGATGATGATGATGATGATGATGATTGATGATTGTTGATGATGATGATGGTGATGATGATGGTGATGATGATAGTGATGATGATGGTGATTGATGATTGATGATGATGATGATTGATGATGATGATGATTGATGATTGATGATTGTTGATGATGATGATGGTGATGATGATGGTGATGATGAACATTGTTGCTGCGATTGGCCCATATATGCGAGTGAGTGTTAAAAAGCTTGATACCTGAAACGTTGCCAAGCATTTCCATAAGTTGCACTTTGTCAACCAGTTGGAATGTTACATTTAATACTGAGATGATGACTGAAAAAGAAACAGATAGAATACTATTCTTTAGTAACCATTGAATGATATTTAAGCAATCTTTTTACAATACTCAACCGTTAATTTTGTTACACGGTGATGAAGGCCTTTCAATTGATAGCAATAGATGTATACTCAAGCTAAAATGCCTTCCAAGTCTTGGAGCACTTTGATCCTTTTGTCATTGAACTCTCTCCCCTCCCCCGTTATAAAAAGTTATGATATATTGTGGAAGTGAAGAAATAGGGTTATGATTTGAAAAAGTGCATCAGAGGTCTTTTGGCATGTTCATCCTTCTTCCCAACATTTTTTTTGTTTTCGGGGAATGGGGGACTGTCTACGTGGAATACAAAATGTAAATCGTTGGCCAATAAAAACCTTCTGTTGCAACTAGTTTTGGCGGCCACTGTAACGATGGTTTTCATCTGCAAACAGTTTGGTTTGCTTGAGATCAAATATCTTTTTCCAAGCCACAAAAACATTAAGCTTTTACACTTTTATTATTAAATATCTTTTACTTGCACCTTTTTGTAAAGTTTATTTAGATCTTTAGTTTTAGTTAAGTGTCTCATATAGTTACCCCCGGGACAGACATGGTTTCTGCTTCCCCAAGATATCGTCCTGGTTAAGTATTTCACTATTTTCTATATAAAGTTTTAGGTACCTCGTTCTTATCAATTTAAATCTTGTATATAAAAAATGCCGTTATTTAATGTAGTGTTGTGTTTCTCACTGTTTCATTTTCAAATCTTCAACTGATAGTACACCATAGTAATCACCGTCAACAGTGGGCGTAACATCAAAGGATTGATGACGTGGAATGGTAGATACACACATGATTTTTGATGAGAAAGTATAAAATGACCCAAGTAGTCAAAAGTTTTCAGCAATCATAGGATCTCGGTGATTTCTTAGAACTTTCTTATCGAATATAAATCATTGAAATTCTTACTAAATTTAGCATTTCAAAGTATAACGCAATTTCTTGTGGAATGATATTTGCGACAAAGGTGAGCCTTGAGGAGCCTCGCTTGAACAGGTATCAATGAATTTGCTCTTAACAGCTGTATTTTTTGAAGGAAAAAATCAATCTGAGCACAACATCATACTTTTTTGGGTTGGACTCAAAGGAATTCTAAGAAGACGAATGTAATTTTCTTATAAGAAACTTAATTTCAATAAACTATTGTGTATTTTAAGGAGAAAGAATAATACCCTAAGTTGCTTTGAGCACTGAGGCCCATCTTAAACGTCGCTCCACTGATATGCCAAATCTGTCGCATGAAATGTGTTCGAATTCGGAGAGATGTCTCAAAAGGATTATGTGCGGCATACTTAGGCCTATGTTAACATCGTTCTTCTAATTAATGCACCGAGTAAAATTGTTGAATTAAGTACATGGCAAATGCGACATCTAACTTGATTATGTACGGCAGATTTGATTTGGAGGGGCAGATTGAGTCTGGGGCGATAAATCCAGTCACATTATACGACCATACACCGAATGCAAGTTAAACGTCAAATGTGTCATGTGCTGAACTCAAGGCATGTTGCCAAGACACGGGTATTCTTTTGTTTACGCAAAAAAGAGGGACATATTAGGAGCGACATTTAATTCAGGGCCGCTCTAAAGGCAAACTTTCATCAAACTTAATTCTATTTGATTCGGCACACGAGAAGAACGAAGATTGATCTAGGCCTGCAGCGACACTGCACTCGCATAATGAGACGTTACGAAGACATGGGTTCATTCACGGTACGCCTCAATGCTTAATTGGTTGTTTTGATTGTGTCCTCTTGGTTTGCGTTTATATATTGCACAAAGAACAAGCCAAAACAATTCGCAAATTTGGAATGGTGTGATAAAGTTTTCTGCGTGGCTCCCGGATTCGCTTAGGCTGCATAAAAAAGCGTTTTTGCTTCAGAACTTTGTTTTGTTTGGTTTGGTTCCACCTTATTATTATCATAATTATTATTCATTATCCCACGGTTAGCATTATTCACTTCTTCCTGCCTTCTTTGAAAACCACTCCATGTTAATTTCATCCACTCTATGTGCTGTAAGATTGATCATAGCAATTTTATTGCCATTAAACACATTGAAAATGATCAGTATTTTCTTGGGTGCTGAGTAATTAAGGACCACACCATCGATTTATCTAATGTCAGATTTCTAATTAAAATAGCAGCTAATTTAGGCCAACGAAAATTTTATCGAATTCACTTTAAAGAGCTAGAAATTTACAAGGATAGACAATTAATTCAAAACCCAAGATCATCGATAAAACCCCAACACAATCAGCAGCTGCTAAGAGTGTATCTTTTCCACGTTTTGCGAATAAAGCTTTATGTGTAGCATGGTGGGCTATATTGTGTTAGGTCATCATTAGATGCGTGTTCAAGTCAAGTGTTTGTCATTAGTGCAACTTCCTTTCAAGAAGCGAATGCTGATATTATCAACCCGTTGCAATGCACCATGTGTTTATCAGTCATTTTATATTTACGAAGCTATAGAATAAATTCTAATTGAGTCTTCTTGTTGAATGATTGCAGTAAACAGCACAGGTTTTTTATTTATAAAAAGTACCCGTATTGGCCTCGCCTTGATGTCAGTTAACCATGAAAAGGAGAACCCTTCAACGTTACATTTGCATAACATATACTGCTTGATAACCACGTAACAAATAGTACCACACTGAGCTACATTGGGTCTATTGGTGAATTCATCCTTGGCAGATTCGTCACTGGATTGGAATGATGTACAAAATGGGCCTAATGAAACTGTAGAGTTTTGTTGACTAAAGATACAATATAATTAGAACCTTACATTTTTTTATTGATTCCTCGAAGCCTTTGATTCCTCCGATTAATTCTTTTGACTCTTCAAGCTCCCTCTGATGAAACAATTTTAATGCAACAATGTATCAGAGAATAATGTGTAAATATTCAGATGTAAATATTAAAATAAAGATCAAGCAAGCGCCATCTCTTGCTATATTTAAGAGACAAATTGTAACAAAACCTTTTGATGCAAAGTTAACTTGTAGATGTTTTAGTACGGCCTGCTAGGAAACGGTCCAGATAAATTAAAGGAGCTACTGTGTCTAAATGAAAGTGGTTATAAAAAGGATTCTTGCCATGGAAAAGGATATTTGCTTATATGAAAAGATTTACAGCAAATGAAAATTGGACATTTCATATCATTCTCAATCATCGTATCTCAACTTAAGTCCCTTCCCTTAAATCAAACCAGCCGGGATGATAACTTTTAACTCGATGGCTGATTAAAATAAGTCGTGATAAGAAGTGAAATCTTGACTATGTTGAGTAAAGAATCTTGATAAAAATGGCAGAGATCGTGCTTCGATAAGGGTGATAATCTTGTAGCAGAAGTTAAATAGGCGTGTTTATGAACAATACGACAAGGTTTTGTTTATGAGGACAGTTTTCACGTTGAATTTTATCAGAAAACAGAAGGGTTATTTTGGCCTATTCTACTTATTACCGGGAGTCTTGTAAAGAACTACTCAATTTCAGAACGCGAATAGCATATCCTGCCACTGCGAAGGTGGCTTTTCCGGCTATGGCAGCCAGTCAATATTCAGATTTATATGCAGTTGTTGTTAAGTTTGAATAGTAAAAAACAGAGTTGTGGTGCAATGAATCATCTGTGATGTCCTTGTGCACTTTCATAATCAGTGCCATCATTAGATGGTGGAGTGGGATGGGGAAGTGGGGGTACGGGAGGATGGTCAACCCCCTCTAACACACAAACAAATACGAAAATATTGGTTTCTTCTACGGCAAAAAGAGCAGATACAAGGCAGCTGCCAAATCAGAAATTGTTTTAAATTTAAGCAAAAACGGCTCCTTTTGGCGAAACTTCCATCACCCCGCCCAACAGGTTTTATACTGAAAAAGCGATTCTTCAAGGCGAAACTGCCGTCATCATATCCATCAAATTCTAATGCTGAAATTCATAGCCCGTGCTCGCTAAAAGTTTGAGTACCGGGCTCAGTCTAAAATGTCTTATAAAGTGTAAAAAGCCAAAACAAGGACCTTGTATCTGACAACTACATTAGCATTTGAACCAGTGCAAAACGTAAACACACATACCCAAAACTCTCTGAATTCGCACATTTCAAGCTTACTAGCAAGCTCGATAACTTTTCCTATTGATGGCAACTCATGCTTAATTCAGTTAAGGAATAAAATCAAACCAATATCAATAAATGATTATCTCTTTCTGTTAATTGGAACTAATGCCCAATCGCGTAAAAATCACTTAGTTTCAGCTTGAGGGTGCCGATAAAACTTGCTGAAAAACTGATGTATTTTTAACTCGAGTTTATGGTAGCCGAAAAATTCAAAATCACTGAGAATCTGCTTAAAAAACGTAAATCAAGATCACTTTAATAATGAAAAATAATACGAAAATAAACTTCATCTAACGTTATTGTCATCACTGTTTTCGCCTGCTAAAATGAAAGGTAAACAAACACTAAAAGCCTAATCAATCTAAACAGCCCTTTATATTCTTAAAATCCCTTGAAATTTTTTTTTTAATTTTCGGCAGTTCTAAGATTTATACACAACAAATATCTCTATCAAGAATTCCCCAGCCTTAAACTTGCCAGAAAGGACCCCAATTGTCAGATATTTGGTAACAAGGAAACCTTGTGAGATCATCCCCTACATCCAAATGTTATGCTCATTTCGTACCTGCCAATCCCGCTCTAGCTCTCTATAAGGTTTTGCAATCTTGCGCAATTTAAAAGCATTTGGAGCAGTGGCGTAACGGAGCAGTGTTGGGCCCTTAGTCGAAGTAAGGGTTTGGGGCCCCTATTTTTTTGCAAATCAAGTTTACAGGCTAAGCCCAAAATTACCCTCAACTGCATAAATTTTTTACATGCAATTTTTAAACAATATTAACTAACATTATTAACTATCATAACAATTATTAAGAAACGCTTATATCCAAAAAACCAACAAATTTATTGGGGGCCTTCCTAGGGGCCTTAGTGTTTGGGGGCCCTTAGATTGCATTTAGTGGTGCACACCGTGCGTTACGTCACTGATTTGGAGGTTTGTGCAACTTGTATCCCGCTTTGTTTTGAAAGCAATTTAAAGAAGGATTTAGAGAAGTATAAAAGCACTTAATTTGGCAACTCAGAGTTTAATTAAGTCCACAATTTGAATTATTAAAAGTCTTAGATAACACACACTTATCGATTAAGTGACTCTTTTGTACCCAAAAGCTCCTTAATCACACAGAAAGCAATGACGTAATAGTTTTCCTTCTGACACTCTTCAGATGATAGAAACATTGCTTGATTGCATTCTTATTAATTTATAGTTGTGTACTGAAAACGACATGAAAAGATTAAACAGCAAATGTGATTGACTATTACCAATGATCTTATTTTCAGGCCCTGTTTGCATGATATCGTTCTCAATTGAAATCAGTATAAAACCATGCCTGTTTCGCCTTCTGTTTACACAGAGACACTATTGAATATGGCATGACACAAAAACACGCTTGGAAATGGTCTTGTCTGGCCTTGCCTTGAGCAACAAAAAAGTGCTCTTAAAAAGCAGACCCTTAAACAGTTTGGGGGCTCTATTTTGTACCTCTTCTAATAACTATTTCAACGTACTTCATGACTTTCTGGAAAACTGAAGACTACAAAGGCTAAAGGTCTTTGGAACAAACGATACAACTTCCAGCATTTATTTGCAAAAAAAAACTACACTCCATGCACAATTTACGGCATGCTTACATGTTCATGCTCCAGTGATTGCCTTTCAGGGCAAGGCCTGGTATTGTGTAAACCGGGCCTCTTTAACTTAAATCAAGTTTAGATTTGTGCAGTCACTTATTGTTTTACAATGTAACAACTGTTGGCAAAATAAATGGGGACAATGCTCTGTAAATACAAAATTGTTTCCAAAAGGATACAAAGCTTTCAGTGATCAAACATCTGCACAAGGTGAAATCTGTCTGAGGCAAGTTCATCAGAGCCTTGAGTAAGATCTGGCAGGTAACTGTCTCTTTAAACAATGAAGGATTAAATTGGTACCTAAAATAAAATGATTTTGCTATATCAAATCTCTAAAAAAGCAATGCAATTTCTCTTTGAGTTGATTACCAAGCCATAGCAGTAACTAAGCTCTCCCCTGCATTAAGCTTAAATCTTATCAAGCTAACCCTTCCATCTTAAAACATCAAAACTCTCTATCCTCAAACTCAGTTTTTAAAAATGACCCTGCTAAATTTTGATTGCCAAGATCATCCTTACTATACTGGTAACATATCTTCATAAGTTTGGCAAAAATTGTCTAATGCATTATTTTGGTGGGAGTTTATGCTTTAATTTTATTATTTCTGGAAGATCATTTAATCCATATACTATACATCTTGTTTTTCATTGATGAGTTGCCTTGAGCTATGATTGATGACAAGTATCTATTCATCTATAAAAAGGTCTATTGCCATGGCTTTCCTTTAGTCTATTAGTCAACTGCTATTAGTCAAATGAAAGGCTCATGTTGCCCCACTAACAATAAAGCCCATATTCTTCTAATGGTAACTTTCGTCAATTTATGCTAACATGAAATGATATGTTACAAGATTGAGCATGAAAAATCTTAATGCCTGTGTCTAGAGATGAATATTGAAGATAATTTGACTTACAATTTCAAGATTGCCAAGTTTGCATCTAGATTATATGTATTTTCAATTGCCTGTCAAATGAGACAAGTATATCAGGGTGTATTATAATCAAATGAAAAGTGAATACATGTTATAGCAAACAATTCAGTACACAAAACACAACTAACATAACATCTAAATAAGCATTACAAAACACTACAAATAATTGATGTTCAATATTAAAAGAATTTTGTGACAGCATGGTGTGGCAAAAAATTTGGTCTATCTAAAGTAAACTGATCAGTTCTTTGGAAGAAATCTGTATATAATCAGTTTCTGTACACCAATAGGATAGACATGGGTTTCTGTGTCCTGCTGATGAAGGTCAGTAGTTTTTAAGTAAAATGTTAATTCTTGCAAATTTCTTTGGTAAATATAATAAAAACAGTTAATGTAGGTGATGCAAAGACAAAGTTGCCTGGCAAATTACCAATGTTATTCACATTTTATGAATGAAATTTATTGTACCCTACCTGCATTTGAACATAATGTTCCAAAGTTGACAGGTTTTCTGGGTTGTATCTAGAAAAAAATTTGAGAATGCTAATACAAATATGCATTTAGGAATAGCAGCACCAAGAGATATAGAAAAATTAATGAGAATCTGAGAAGAAATCATTAAAGTGTACTTTCGATTATGTGTTTAATTCAACTTATTTTACAATGATATCCACCTCATGATCATAACTTAAGCCTTAATGTAATCTTTCATGTTTGAAAAGTATGTTCAGTACCACATGGAAACTATGCAAGTGTACAATAATTTGTCCAAGCAGTTGACTCTTTACTTTTGTAACTTTTTGCTTTGTGACAGTGGCTGCAGAAAAGAAAAAAACTAGTCTATCCTCCCCTGTAGATCCACAAGCAGCTGCAACATCCTTTGCCACTTCAAAGGCCAACAATTAGTCACCATATACTAGAGTAAATGGTTTCTCACTGAAATAGTTACTTGACTATCCATGCAATTTTTTGTAAACCAGCTTAGCACCATCCAGTTCTAGAAATTCTTGGTAGACTTGCCTGCGAAGATAGCAAACTTTCCAGTCTGGGTGCAGTAAATATACCAGACTTGAAAGTTTGTTTTATATTCTTCCCCCACCAAAATTGTGCATTTGGAAATGCTACCACCTTGGCAATGCCTTAGCAGAGGGAGAAAATGGAACTTTTATAAGTAGCTGCATGCTTGAAAATTATATTTTTCAATGTTTGCATGCTTGACTAGCAGTTGCATCCCTGGACCAGTCTGCAGAGCATGGCAGAACTCGACGAGATCTTGCCTGTGCAAGGTAAAAAATGAGGGGTGCATGGCCTGCACATCTGATTCTCTCGGGTGAACCAAGCCACTTTATGTAGTATGAAATTGCAGGTGAACCTTAATTGAGCCTATAGCCATACTACACATGCATGCAAGGCCTACTTTTTGTGGTGCACTTCCATCTGCTGCAAATGTTTTTGTGCGATCAGTTGCCACGCTCTGCAGCCTGGCCCCTTGAAGTTTGCTCGCTCATGGAAAGTCTTCAGTGTACAGGACATACTTTCCAGTCTTGGTGCAGTGGGTATATAATGTTATTACCTAATGGCCTTAATGGAATCAGTGTATGCCAGCCGCTACATATTACACCCATTTCTATTGCTCTATTGTTTTGTCCTATTGTTAAAACGGTCTCTGTGTACCACGATCTGTGGTGCAACAGGGACAGATTCCGCCTAGAATGCAGAGTATGACAATGGCGCATCCTAGATAATTTTTAAATGCCTAAGAAAGCGCTCCAGAATTTGAAGTTTACATGTTTGTACATTGGTGCCCATAGTGTAGTGGCGCACCTGACGATTTTGTACGGTTTTTGCGCACCCACACCTAAAGTGCGCTACTGTTGGCGCACCTGCACGTAAGGTGCGCTACTGTTGGCGCACCCAAGATCTTGTCAAGATTGGCCAAACTCTGCAAACTGGGATTCCACTGTGGCCAAAAGGCGTGTATATTTCAAGTTTATGGATTGATGTGAGCAAGAGTAGAATAAAGCAGAACTTACAAATTTGGATAGAATGTCTGATGTGTCCTGGGATACACATATTTAATAACAAAGCAGTGATGAACGGCCCTGAACTTTCTTAGCAATGACAGGATTTCTGTACTGAATTTTTTTTAAATTTTATTGACAAAAATTAATTGTTTGCACTCTTACTACCTTTAAATATATTAAAGTAATATGCAGTTGTAATTTAATTCTCTTTGTTGATACTAAGTTTCTAAAATTTAATTTTCAACGTATGATTCACAATCAAACTACTTTTGTCTTGTCATCAAGATAAGTGTACTGACGTCATCCTTTGCATAGAATTATCACAAACGTGCTCAAATTTTAATCTAAATAATTCTATCCAATTATACGCCTTACCGATCGATTCCTTTCAAAAAAACAGCCACACTTTCCTTCATCGTTGAGTCAGCCATTTTGCTTACACTTAAAAGAGGGACAGTTGTTGTTGCTGTTACAACTCGTGGGAGCATGTGCAACAACATTTTTATAAGAAACTACGTATTTGTACAATTGTTGAGCTTCTAAAAGGGGAAAACAAACCAAATATAAATGAAAAGAAGTGGGATAAATTGAAGGATTAACAAATATGTTTTGTAAAAGTGGAAGGCTTGGGGAAGGGGCATTAATCCTGCTATCTTTGCCCGAACGGTTTATAAATAGATGGTTTTTGCCTCGTTGTGAAGCCTTAGCCTCTTTCCCCATTAAGAATATGGCGCCGAATATTTGATTGCAATGAATTTGTGAGGACAAGCGAAGATTGGAACATTTGCTGAAGATTAATAGCAAAATTTAATGCCATTTATCCTAAGCTTCATCATTTTGTTGACAAGAAAACTTTAAACATCTTCTTCAACAATATGAGCTCCTAAGGGAAGCAAAGAAGCTGAATTCTTCGCGGCCCTCAAACCGAAGATACTCAACATATTTTGACTGTTTTTTCCAATAAACCATGTCTTCCCAAACAGATGCTAAAGCATCAGAAAAGCAAGTGCTTAAGGCCGTGCTGCAGTTTTTGAAGAAGAAAAATCTGAAGGTATTTAACTTGTAAAATGTTGATGAACTGATGTGACTTCGGTTCAGACTGGATTCTATGGCAACTGTACCCCTAAGGCAGTAAGGTTATTCAATGAAACATCCTGTGCACTCTCTCCAGTCTGTAGTGCGTGGCAACTGGGCGCATGAGGCAATTTGCAGTAGGTTGAATTTCACCCCAAAAATTTGGCCTTGCATCCACACACAATATGTGCCATCAAATTGCAGAGCATGGCAGAACTTGATGAGATCTTGCACATGCAAGAAAAAAAAATTTGGATTCTCTCAATGCAAGATTCTCTAAGGTACACCGGGCAGCATTAGATAGTATGGAACTGCAGGGGAACCTATATTGAGCCTATACTCATACAATGCACACATGTAAGGCCTAATTTTTGGGGCGCACTTTGATTTGCTGCAAATTTTCTTGGGTTGCAGTTAAATGCTCTAGAGACTGGATTTCCTCTGTTTCAGGTCTGATTTTTTACATGGAATGCACCCTGGGGCACGCGCCCTTTGAACCTTTCCTTGCACACATGAGATTTTGTCGAGTTCTGGCATGCTCTGGAGACTGGCACTCTTTCACACTCAAGTGAAGGATCAGATCTGGGTGTGGTCAATATTCGATTATCTGATATTTATTGATATATGTCATTTGAAGTAAGGCATTAAATCACTCCCAGCCTTTTTATCTATTTGCTCCTGAGATCTTGTTAAAAACTGACATTAAATCTAGTCTTAGCGCCATGTAATGAGATATTGAGTGCACCAAATGAACAAAATGCTGCTGCTGGTTTATAAGAAGTCTCAGATATGTCATAAATTGTGCACAATGTACCTGAGTCATTCCAACTTATTTTGGTCCATTAGTACAATGTTCAATTGGATCCACAAAGTCATAAGCTTTTTGTGGAAATTCTCTTTTTTTAGAAAACGTGCCATGTTTTCTACTTTTTTAGTACTCCTATTCAGGAGTAGTGTTACAGGGGATGTATGGGGTGTCACCCCCTCCCCCCAATTTTAATGAAGCTGTATATTACTCGGCAGAATCGGTGTTTTGTACTGCTCATTCCATCAACTTAGTGTTCCACAAAAATTAAAATATGATGATAAACCACATTTTAATTCTTACTCTGCAACCTGGCATCTGATATCCCAAAGAAACTTTCCTGGCAGCAACCTTGTACCTATTACTCTGGTTATTCTAAATGATTAAAGTTTGTTTTATTTGCTCCAAACCAATGTGCATTCTGTTGACTTAAAATCTCGATTCTTTGGCACCATATGTTGTAACATGGACCAGCAAGGCAAATTTTTATTCCATTGCTATAAGATCTGATTTGAAGATATGTTTATCTTCATGTGTAACACAGAATAGTTATTGGGAAAAAGAGACTTCCAAATCTTCAAAAGCTCATTTGATAATACATGTCTTTTATACAAGATATTTCTTTTCAAAAAAAATTTGCATCTGTCATAGTGTTGTCTTTGTCCAAATTTGTTGCATGAAGTGCTTTTAAAATTTTTCGCAACACAGCTGAGAAATGGTTTCTGTACAAAATAAGACAGTTTTATTTAACAAGTAAAGTAAAAAACAAAATAGCTGGCCGCCTCTGGATTCTACATGAATACTTGCAATGCTGTATATAAATAACATATATAAGGAAAAATGCAAAGCTGCATGTATGCAAACCCAATGCAACCAAATTGTAAGGTTATTTTTTTTATATTTTATGGGTTTTTATATCATAATTATGCATTTGCAGGTGACTGAAGATGCTTTGAAATCAGAAGTTGGATTAGACGATGAAGAGTTTGTTGATTCACGTGGCATTGCAACATCAGAAGCCATTCCTGATATCAACAGTCTTTTAGCTGAATATGAGAAGTAAGTCTTTTGCTTTAATAATCTGGAAAATACGATTAATAAGGAAAATTTGGATATCATTGCAATTTGAATTTTTAACATCATTTTAAAGATTTTTAAAAAAGGGTCTATTTCATGCTGACTTATCCATGGAGAATCATACTGTTAATTGGATCCTGAGATAAGTAATGAATAGATCAGATTGACTCCAGAATTAAATTAATCTAATCCACCAATGGGATTCTAGTTGTTGGAGTGTAATCAGAACAGAAAATTTTCTATTTGTATGAATATTTACTTCCAGCTTATTGTGGTACTTTTTCAGTCTTCAACACAAGCTAATAATATCCAATATTTTACTCCAACAATAATAAACACAGGCTTGAAAAGGTTTGTGTTGCAAAAAGAAAATCTTGGCAAGTTATTTTGTCAAGTATTTTGCACACTTTCAAAGATGAATGCTTTCACATCCATTTACAAAGATTTCCAATATTTGTTCAATGTTAAATTTATTCATATTGATACAAGATAAAAAAATATAACAATCAAGGGATAAGCTCAAATTCAAGTTTCATTTTTTAAAATTCCAGACACACTATTTTTTAGTGACAACAGATGTATAGTATAAAATAAGATATAATCAGAAAAAGAAGAAACAAGAAGTTTTGTTATTATAATGTAAATGTTATTTTATATCATGTAATTTTTATTATTATTATTATTATTATTATTATTATTTTGTTGAAGTTATGTTATTATAATGATTAAATAATCAATAGCTGCAGACTAATTCTGACATCAATTTTGATTTCTCACTTTTCTTTAATTGTTTAGCAAAATTCCATTCCCTATTTTGTTAAGAATTTTGACTCCATTAATAAAGGTTTCATCTCTGTTTAAAAAGCACCCAAGAGCATAATGAATCTTAATCTTTGTGCTGAAGTATGTTTTCAAAACTCTAACCTATCAGCATGACAGAAATTGTTCAAATTATGTTCAAATTCAAATCATATTTTTTACATTCAATTTTTTCCCTGATTGCCTAAACCATTCACCATTCTGCATTTGGCTATATCTGCAAATTTTAATTTTGAAAATTTCGTTGACAGTGAAGGTGATCCCCTGAATTATGAGCAGTACTACCAAGAGTAAGAAAAATCTTTTATGTTTACACTTTACAACCTTAATTTTTGCTAAAAAAGATAGTTGTTTGTAGCAGATGAATTTTGGTGACTTCTTCTCTATATACTAACTTTTGATAATTCATGAGAGCAGATGCAATAGTAGAAGTTCAGGATATTTATGAATGTAAGCTTCTAGCAAATGTAGAGAACTATAGTAAAATTATATTTTAACTCTTTCTTTGTTCACTGTTAATTTATCACTATCCATTTTAAAGGTTGTCCTTACCTACCCTTTCCCCAGCTAGGAATTATGCTTGTTCATTGCCCCACAATGCTGTATCCCCTTGCTCTTGATATTCAGCTGTGATTTGGAATATGTCCATGTTGAGTAATTGTTTGTTAATACTGAAACTGCAGTGGTGTCACTTGTGTTAATTATTTATTCTTAATGTATTACTTTGTTTCAGTTTACAAGACTACATAGGAAAGACACTGGATATGCATAGAGTAAGAGAGCAAGTTTTTTTTCAATAATTTAATAATAATTTAAGTAAATGTTTGCTGGAAAATGAAGTTTAACAATAAATCTGAAAGCAAGGACAACCACAAAAAAATCATCGCTGCTCGTTTTTTCATGGATTAAAATTGACATTATGATAGAAAGGTCCCAAATGTGAAACAGCCAGAAAAAACGACAAAGCCAGAAGAACTAAGCCATTATGTTAAATTGATAAGAACGTTTTGGATCACCTCCTAGACCCACCATCAGCATAAAGAACAATATGTCAATTTTAGATTCATGGAGTGAATGAGCTGATATGATTTTTATTTGTCGCCGTCCTTGCTGTCAGATTAGATATAAATAGCAAGGAAATATGATTGTAATGATATTAAGGTGCTTCATTTTAAAGATATCATAAAGTAGTAATAAAATGAGATGATGATGATATATCAGGCTGGAGAAAGACTGTTAGTAGCATGAAGACATATGTAAATATCAATGTTTTGTATGGCTAGGAGAGATGACAAGAAACAAGTTGATAACAGAAAAAACAAGGCAGGGGTAGATGATACTCTTGAAAAAATAGATAAGATAAAATGGTCCTGCGCAGGTCACCTTAGGGGTATGGAAAATGAGAGATGGGCCAAAAAGAGTACAGGGTGGACAGATGAAAAAAATCTAGGAGGAGACCAGAAGGAAGATGGTGGGATGATATTGAGGGTGCACAAATTGCGACAAGGATGTCAAGAACAAAGAACAGTTTGAAATCGTTGTTGGAAAGCCCATCGGCAAAGCCTGAACAGCCAATAGTGATAATGAGTAATAACTTAATTTGATGTAAATATGTACAGCATTACTTAGCAAGACTGATTTATAAATGTAAAAGAGAATGTGTAGTTTTAGGAGAGCTTGGTTTTGTAACCTTTGCGTGCTATTTCGATTTTTCAAGTTATCTTGATTTCTTTGTTTTTCCAACAGCCTGAAATGTCCCTGGTCTTGTATCCACTGTTCGTTCACTTGTATCTAGAATTGGTGTATAAAGGCCTAGAGCAAGAGGGTATGATTGATTTTCATTCATTATTGTAATAGAATCCACGCGCATGGACTATCATCTCTCTTCACTATAATCCTTTACTCTCTCTAACTATAAACATGATATAAGGCTTCATGGTCGCTTGAATCAGAAGAAAATCGTCCTTTCTATCCTTAAAAAAAGTGCAATACTTTCGTGTTACTACTGTTTCGCCCCCCCCTTGCCTTTGAAACATGAATTAGACTGCCCTTATTCCCTTTGGAGAAGTGATTCAGATATTATTCTGCTTTTGTTGAGGTCAAAGAACACTGAGCGTTATAGTCAACACGTAAGTTGAATATGAAAACAAAATACAAAAGCTATTTGCAAATGGAAACAAACCATAAATGACCATGCAATCTAATCCTATCGCACCTTTGAATGCAGCTAGTGTCTTCTGAAAAACCCAATACAAATTACTGTCAAACGTTCAAGCCACAGTTAAATTTTGGTGATAAAATCCCCTCATAATTAGGTGGTGAATCACCTTTTTATAAGGGCATGGTCTCAAAAAAATTTTTTAAATTGAATTTTAGTGTTTCTGATATTAGATTATATCATATTGTATGCATTGAAATTTACTGTAAATTATGTCATATATATTTAATTTGCAAGTCACAGGTGGCGCCTGGATTTACCTGAAGAAAGGGCTAGAATCCCCAACAGAGGGGCTACATAACAAGGGGTGCTATATAACAGAATATGAAGTATCTTTTTGAGCAATAGAATATTATTTTGCGCTAAAATTCCCCGACGGTTGGGGGGGGGGGCTAGCGCTTCTCGAGGTTCCCCCTTCTCATCGAAAGTTTTCTTGGCTCACTCCGTCTGCCCCTTTTTCGCCGTGTACCTTTCCTTCGCTCTGAACCTTGCTCCGTGGCGTTGTTTGGATTTTGTTTTAGAGTGCCACTGAAAGGTTTATGCAACACCAACAGATCCATTAGCAAATGGAAACTGATATTCATATTTCATGCAACACCCATTAATAATGTGCATCAACTATATTTTAAATGGAAATAGTCTGCAACAAAATGATAACCGTCTTGTTATTCCGTGGGAAAATCACCTACACGTTGACAATGTTGCCTCAGTGACACCCTGCAGTATGAATTGTTATTTCTTTTTTATTATTGCATTGGCATTCAATATGCGACGCACTGCGAAATTCCGGAGACTTTGCAACTATATGGATGCCCGTTCCTGTATCATAGTGTTGCATTCTGCGAGATTCTGCGACATTCTGCGTGGTTCTGCGACATTCAGGGGGACATTTAAACCCTATAGATGCTTTCTCCTGTATTATACTGTTTTGTCTACGTAAGACTGCGACATTATGCGTGAATCTCTGCATCTATGTAGATGCCCTTTCGTGTATCATAGTGTTTTGTTACATTCTGCGACATTCTGGGACACCTTGCAACCATGTGGATCAGTGGCGGACACTTGGGCAAATATTGGGGGGTCAAGCCTATTGTTTTGGTAGGATTTATTACACATTTCCATTGTTTTAGAACAAAAGAATATTAGGGGGCCATCGCCCCCCCCCCTCGCCCCCCAAGTGTCCGCCGCTGATGTGGATGCTCTCTCCTGTATTATGTTGTTTTGTTCTGTGTGAATCTGCGAACGTCTGCAGGCGCCTGAACAATCTGCGGGTCTCTCCTGAATTCTGCCGCGCACTGCGACACTGTGCGACACATTGCGAAACATTGCGACACTGCGACCCCAGTAAATCTAGGCTTTAATATCACATACCCTTGAATAATGGAACTGATGTATTTTATCTTAACAGCAAACATGTTTTTCGAAAAGTTTGAATCATGTCAGGAAGGATACCGCCAAGAAGAGTTACGTAAATTGAAATGCATCACAAAGAGAGAGCATATGTTTAGTAGCAATGAAATTCTTGATTTATTCAGGTAAATACTATATAGTATTAGACAAGAGTGGTGTCTCTAAATATCATAATGACCATGAATTAAGAAAAAGGAGAGTTATTGAGAAAGAATATCTCACCACGGTTAAAGGATGTACTTTGGAGTAGTTTGTAGCTTCAGTTCTTCTAAAACTCAGCTTGAGTTTAAATTTTGAGACTAGTATGACGAGAAATAAAGATTATTAACATAGCTTTATTTCCTCGTGTATTTACCTCATTGCTGATGATGACTCTAGCAGGGTAAAACGTTTTGTAAAAGGTGATTGTTTAAGTCTAGAATTATGTAAGTTCATCTTTACAGTTTTAAGCAGTTGTCTGTGTCAGTTCATTATGATGATCGAGTCGAATAAAAGAGAAAATATGTCTTTATTTCTCGTCGATGAGACTTAAAGTTTGTAGCTTTTGATAAAACTCTAAATATGTTGTACGAATTAAGACTCAGAACTTTAAATTTAAGTAATGGCTATAAAGTCGAAACTGATATTTTCTAAACATTTTGATTGTTTTTTTGTGACAGCTGATCAATGAAGTGCTTTACTTTTTTATTCCAGGAGCTCAAAATATGTCATAAGAATTTCAAGAGAAACCTTTGGACTCCTCAAGAAGTATTTACAAGTAGGTCTATTCTTTTAATAAAGTATCAGTCATGTAACGTGCATTATATCCTTTGAGCAGCTAAACCAATATCTTTCCTCCGTAGATTTGGGTCTTGAAGGACCCCATTATCATATACCATTCTCTGCATTTTAAGCGTTTTATATCAGGGTGCTGTAGAAGTATATATGGATCCCTTGAAATAGGTTTTTATGCTGAAGTTTCAAACAGAAAATGGAATCCTTCAAACTTATTGCTTCGATTTCGGGTTTGCCGCAAATTGCCATCATCACCATAAAGTCAAATCGGTTAATCCTTTGTAGAAAGGTTAAATCTAGAATTTCAGTTGAGGTCAGAGAAACTCAACTTTCATGACATTATTAAGAGACATAGAGCCTTTTAAACTTCCATCATAAGCTTGAACAAGAAAGAACATAACGGAGCAATGAATGTGCTATTGAATTAAGTAATCAAATAATTCAAGGACTGGCCTAGGCCTAAAGCGCATTTTCAATCTCAACAATCCCATCATTGCCAATTTAGCCCCCCTCCTCTAATATCAATTTCTTTACGACAGGCCTGTTGACTCAGGGTAAAAGGGTGAAAGGGTGGGCAGTGGAAGGACTATATAGTTACATTATGGACAAAGGTCGCTAGTTTCAACGCGAATCGTAAATCATAGATCGGTTCATTGCTATAAAAAGTGCTACTATGACTAAGCCTAAAGAGAATTACCCAGATTAAGTGTCCTTTCATCATTAGTAAAGCTACTTACCACCGATTCATATTTATTGTTCATATATTCATAAAAAACAGATTGTTGGTACAGGTGTAGAAAAGAAGGGTCTAAGAACGGACCCTTGTCAATTGTAAGATACGTCAATTGTATTCGGGAGTTACATTTAGACCTTGTGACCCTGTGTGTTCGGTTTTTCAGATAACTGTAGCCCAGTTTGGAGCATTTCCTTTCAACCCTTATTGAATATTTGAAGAAAAACCCGATGCTCGAAAAGTGTTGAAATGTGACAGTAGATTTTTTATATTTTAAAAATTCGTGTAGATTTTTCTATATTTTGAATATTCAAGACTCTCCAGAACCCCCAACGAAACTTGAAAAAATGGGGGGCCAAACCTCTTGCAAGAAAATTACCACGCCACAGCATGATGAGCTGCCTTTTAAACTAATGTGAAGATCTTCATGAAAATCTGTACGATCTAAGTCTCGCGCAGTGAAAACGATTACTTAAGCATTTGCAAATGGTCCTTTCAATTAATGTCAAGGAAAAAGTGAAGGGGCCATGCCCCCCCTGTTCTCTTGTCGTTTAAGGCCCTGCTTTCAAGACATAAATGCTTTCAATAATTCTCCAAGACATGGAAAATGATGGAAATGAGCAAATATGGGTTGAAATTAAAATAGAGAAAAAATTTAATGATGGGTATTGACAATGAAAAGCAAGAAACAAAGAATAAAAACAGAGAAAACTGCATAAATATGACTGAAGAATATGCTCTTAAGTCAAATATAGGAAAAGAAACCTTTCTTGGTAATGAGGCATTTGATATGAAAATTGGTCTTAACAGCAATGTTTAAGAAAATGATTTCAAGGCGAAATCTTTTTCTTGTGAATAAAAACCTTTTAATTGTAAAGAAAAATGGACAAAAATTTCAACTACAAACCCGGATAGTGCAAAAATGAAATCTATTTTAGAACTCTTTATAGGAAATGGACTGTGTTATAGAGAAATGAGTATCATAATAAATAATATTCTTACTTTTTATTTAATGTATATTGTATGTATTTTTTTGTAAATAATTGGTTTGAATTAGTATATTTTACTTACTATTGTAAAATACAAACTTTAAATATAATTTAAAAAAATAACATGGATAAGATGATAAAAGAGAATTTACACCAGAGAAAAAACAAAAGAGAGAATTATAGCAAGTGATCACAACATCATTGTTGCAGATTTTGAAATCAGCCCAGAACTCAAAAGAGAAAATCTTGCCAAATGAGGTCGCAGAATACAAATGAGTATTGAATAAGGAAGCTTTAAAGTACTCGAAAAATAAGACTGAGATCTAGTTCGTACAGCGCGGCGAATTAATTTCAATTTAATGCGCTGTAAAAGTGCTGTTTGTTTCAGACAGCGAATTTAATTGGCTGCATGAAACTGAATTTTGGCCGCGAATTATCAACGCATGGAATTGGCACTTTCGAGCAATGATTTAATTCGCCGCGCTCATAACGTGCGGTATGAACTAGGCCTGAAAAGCCACTCTAGGGGGCATATGGGACTAGTCAGAAGAAACGGTTAAAAATATGTATAATAATTGGCTTAGTAAGCTAAATACGATTTTAAAGAATAATGCTGATAGAATCTTGATAAAGAAAGGTTTAAATAGGGCAATATGAGAGAAAATATAAGAAAAACAAGTATAATACAGAGAAAATGAGTTTCAAAAAAGAGACTTTCAAATGCAATAAAAGAAACAAGTAAATCCCTAGAGGATATTTTAATAGTTAAAATTAGGCTAATCAACAAAAAATTACAAATCATCTCCTGTGCAGTTAAGAGGAAACAAATAGTAGAACAGCTAGAAAAGATGATAAATTTCAGTTTAAACTCAACAGAATTTTTTAAATTAAAGAATAATATACTAGGAAACCAACCAACAATACAAAGTAGTATAGTTAATGAGAACGGAGAACAAGTTATAAACAGTGGTGCTCTCTTGAAGAAATGCAAAAAAATGAATGCTGCTCACATAAGTGCAGAAGTTTTACAAGATCATAGTTGATTGGTCGATTCATGTTTTGAGGGAATGCAAGCATACTATTGGTCAGTAGGGCTTGGATTGGTATTCCCCCTATTGTCTAAAAGACAAAGTTTTCAAGCACAATTCTGGCAAATATTTGATTTCAAACAAAATATTTCCTATTGTTATGCAAATCAGATAATTCGAATTAAGCCAATCATAATAGTTCTTGTAAAAACTTCTGCAAGACCCTTTCAAAGGGATGAACAAAGAAGAATGGGGATGACCAATGATGTGTGGACCATTGTTCAAAACCTAGGGATAACAACAAATAAAAAACGTATAAGCAACATTAAAAACCAAGTTTGATCAAAGCTAGTCAAGGGAATGATAAGTGACAGACTGCATGAGACAAATATTTAAAAAAATAAAAAGAAACAAAGTTACGCCTGATTTGAAACTCACATTTTGTGATCAATCTGAAGGATCTAAAAATAGCATTAGAGCTCCTTGTGCTCAGACCAAATGTGATAAACGTGAATCATTCACTCGTATTTTTTATAAGAACCAGATAATTTTTGCCGAGGCTCGATGTTCTCACTTTTTTCATAATTTGAGGCTCGAATGTTCTTAAAAGTGTTTTAGGAACGATTTTTCCCCTAAAATGTATTGGAAACTACATGCATTACAATATACAGTACAGTACAGTATAGCTTAATGCATTAACACTTACATTACATACAATACATGAACTCAGCTACTTTATTACGGCATAACACGTTGTCTTATGAATGACTTTTGTTTAGAAATTGCATGGTTTTGTTTTGTTGAAGTGAAAAAATTCAAAATTCACTTTGTGTTTTTCTTGTTTCTTTGGGAAATCGAGCCTTGGTGTACTTATAAAGTGTGTTCTTATGAAAAAAGCGTGTACTACAATGCTAAGTAGAACGATGATAAATATAGGAGATGCGGCAAACATAAAGGAACTATAGAACATCTATGGAAATGCAGGGAATTTGATGTGAAACAACTGTAGCAAAGATAGAATATTTTCAAATGATCTAAAAATGCTCAAAAGAGTAATGAGAGAGTCATGAGGGTTAAATAGTTAAAATATGTGTTAGGTTGGGCGGTTTATGTTTATGAATTGTAAAGTTTAATTTTGTACAATTTAGTTTAATTTCTATCACCAGTGTTATTTAAGTTATACATTGCAACTGCTCCGAAATGGAGATATGGTAGTTATCATTGTTAAGAGAAATTTGTTTTTGACCAATGCTAATTGTTTTTGACCAAAGCTGAATCAAATGATTTTGACAGGCTTTACCGCGTTGCCTCAAATCCAGCATATTTATAGCATAATTTGGAATTATTTTGTTTGAAAGATAACATAATGTTGTGGTGATCGCCTATGACGCATGTTTTCCGTGATGGTCGCTTTGTGTTTGGATTTTGTGGTAGGTCAACGATTTGTATTGTCTTGAAAGCTGTGACGGTCTGTGATGTTTTTTTCAGTCTGTGACGCAGGCTAGCTCACCTCGGTCAACACAGTTACTTGTCTTCTAATTTGGAATCTTCTTATCCAGTAAACTGGTGGTGATTAGGCCTACGTTAATAACAACAGGATATACGCGAGTATTTTTATTATATTTCTGTCGACATTCAATCTTCCTAATGTTAAGATAATTCGAGGCTTGAATGTTCTCAGTCAGGGGGCGTCGTTTGAGAGCGGATTGGGGGTTGCTCACCCTCCCAACTATAAAAATATCGCCTTCCTGCAGGACAAAAATAGGCGCTGCAAAATTAGTTTTGGCCACGAAATGGGCAATTTGTAAAGTTTTTGTTTGCTTGTTTGCTGTAATGTCAAGGACTGTTTCCATTGCCTACATCATCGCTCTTTTTATGTACAAACCTTCATCAAAACAAGCTTATTTTCAATGATTGTCTTCTGCTCTTAGTAAAAAGGTGGAGTTCAAGTTTTAAGCTGACCGTCTTATGCGACCTAATCCGAGATAAAATAGGAGGGATTATAGCCTGGTCATACTCTCAAGTTGATTCTTAGATGTCTTTAAAAGCCTCCGCGATTGTTTGCAAATTTAAGACATCAAGGTGTCGTTATCTGGAAAAGGAGGTTTCATGAAGTATAGGATTATCTTGCCTGGTAGTAGGCCAGAGACTGAAGCTTTATGATAAATAATTTACTGGCTCGTTTTAAGCCTAAATTGTATGACAGTGTAATGTTTCTTTCTTGCAAAGGGATACGATTCGAAAGCAAAACCTCCCTTACGTTAGGTTATTATGAGAGCCGTAGCTAATGGGGATGAAAGGTTGTGACACCACAAGGCAAAGAGATTGTTTCTATAGTGAGGCGGCTTTTACCATGAAGGGGTGGATCGTTGGTCTAAATTTGCTACTTTGCTCGAGGAATTTATGCCCATTTTGTCCTGAAATTCGTCCTGGATATACCCCTCATTGGAACGTGACATCTAGCATGTTCCAAGTTATTATGACCACGTTGAATCACCTTCATCCCCCTTCTCTTTCAAATTTCATGACAACGCTTTTTCGTCATTTTTTCAAAACATTTTGAGAATCCCTTCCAAGAAAGATTTCCATTCAATTTCAGGTTTTTTAATTTTATCATCCATTTAACTCTAATTCACTTTGATTGACGATTTCACATATTACATTAACGAATTTACTATTGTTACCAAATACATTAAAGATTTCCATAACTATGTTTATGTGATTGGGGACTGACACGTTATGATGGCATCAAGCTGTGAGATTTTCCTTCAAAAGTATGGAGTCATGGTTGTTATGGCATTATGACTGTTTTGGAGTATTTTCTTGGGAATTCCCCCTCAGGCGATACCCCTGGTAACTCACATCTTAGTTCATAACTGACCAGGTGGATATTAAATCTCTGTTTTTAGTAGATTTTCCATCACCCGCAAAGGCGTTACCGTAAAGCTCTATCAAGCCCCCGGGCGCTTATTTAATTTTCATGGTTTTCTAGGGGGGGATTAATAGAGATGGGGGCTTATTTAACAATTCAAGGACAAGGAAACAAAACAAATTCTATTCTTCTTTACTTTTCCGGTTTTTTATTGAAAAAATGGCTTCCAGAGAAGCTTAAGACATAACTGGACGAGAACATTTTGGCTCTCAAGCAAATGAAATGAGAAATTTGCCAAGTTACGCCGAAATACATCATCAACTATCATTAAATTATTGCACTTTTACATTTAGTCTTTCTTGTATGAAAAGTGGGCTTATTCAAATTGATGATTGAGAAGGAAGCCTTATTAGAGAGATGCTTAATAGAGTTTTTTCGGTATTTTCTCATCGATTATGCGGACTGGTTTACTGTTGTAGCTAAAAGCTGCTATGGTTCAACCCCGAATGATTTCAAAATTGCCAAAAATGCATTTGAAATTTGTTGATACACTAATTAGCTTATTGCAATTGTTTACAATTAAGCTAGAATTTGTATCCAACTTTAAATAAAGTATCAAAAAAGAGAACATTTTAAAAATTATCACAATATTGTCAATATGTTAAGTATTACTCCGTCCTTTGGGATTTATTTTTTAAAATGAATACAAAATGATGAAAAACTAGGCGATTGATTTCAAATTTCCTCTAAGGCTTCTAATTTCAAAACAAATATGCAATTAAGCCATGGTAAACAAGGTAATGTCATCAGTCTTTGAGGTTTTAAATTTCAAAATTAATACCCAAGTAAAGCAAAGTAATTAAGTATCAAAATTCACACAATAGTATTGCAAAGTAAGTTACATAACGCGAAGGGTCCTTTGAGGTTACAAATCCAAATTTAATGCGCAATTGACGCAACGTAAGAAAAATAATGGTAACGGTCCTTTGAGGCTACAACATTTTAATTCAACTTATACGCACGTAACGCAAAGCAAGTTACATAATGTTAAGGGTCCTTTGAGGTTACAAATTCCAAATTTAATGCGCAAGTGACGCAACGTAAGAAGAATAATAATAACGGTCCTTTGAGGCTATTACATTTTAATTCAACTTATACGCACGTAACGCAAAGCAAGTTACATAATGTTAAGGGTCCTTTGAGGTTACAAATTCCAAGTTTGATGCGCAAGTGACACAACGTAAGAAACATAATTGTATAGGTCCTTTGAGGCTACAACTTTTTAATTTCACACACAAGTTAAGTAACGCAAATTCTAACTTTTCTGGTGAATAATTGCTTAGGTCAAATCGGCTGCATTTGCATACTGGACAAAAGTAGGTTCAGGGAATATCAAGGGCTTAACCGTCCCTACTTTTTCGGATGAACGCGGCTTTGTTGCAAACGGGTCTTCTTTCAAGATTATTCAACTCTACGCTCGAGCTGACCCAGGCAAACATGGGATAAACAGTCTTATTGCACTTTTCCGCCCTGCAAATAATAGGCGATTAGGACACCGGGCAGGCGAGGGCGAATATACTCTGGTCCGCTCCCAAACTGGCACGGATAGGCCTTGAATTCACACTAGAATGCTCCTGCCCGGTCTGGTTTTGGTCTGCTACCAGTAACAAGAAAGCACTAACTTAATTTCACTTCGTTTCTTTCGGGTCTGATCCAAGGCATGGATTAGACTGACAGAAGCACAGATAGGAAACGAGGTGAAATTTTCAATAAACCTGAGGCTTAAGTTAATCTCTATCCGCCAATTTTGGATCAAATTTCCAATGCCAAAGTCTGGAAAAAGCCTCGTGTGAAAGCAAAATTGTTCTGCTCCGCTCCCGTGTGAATGCAAGCGAAATCCTAGATCACATCTAATATAGAACCGACCCAAAACCGACCAACGGTCTTGGGCATATAGTTTTACATAAGCAACGAAGCGAGGATTGGAATGTAATTGGGGTTTACACTTTGCGCATGTGGTATTGAATAATATGTGGATACTTTACCGCAGTATAGTTTTGAAGTACCTTCCACTGGATTAGCTGAAAGAATTACGAAAACCGCAGCTAATTTTGGATTTTCGTTTGTTACATTCAAGATGTTAAAGCATTTCAAATGAGGGCCAGTGCCACACGGCAAAAGAGTCATTCTTGACCCATTCCAAATTTGTCCCCAACCATGTATGCAAGGATATAATCTTTTCAAATACTGTAGTGTCTTATTGCTGAATATGGAAATATTCTATTACATGGCCTAACCTAGCCTTATCAGTGGCAGGCGTTTAAAAGACATTTCCCTTCAAATATTAGATGTTTTCCCAAATTGGGGTTCGGGTTGCATTTCATGTCATCTGCACGTCGAATTCGTTCTGAAAGAATTGGCCTGATGCGCTGAAAATAGAGTAGTTTCTAACTCTGCAATTTACACACATGAAAATGTGTTCGATTGGTGTCCATGCCTAACGTAGAGAAAAGGATCTTTGGGCCTGAGTGAGTGGAATGCATTCTGGTGTAGGGCTACTTGGTTAGAAATTTTCCAGATTTTTTGGCATCTACATGTTTGCCCGCTTTTTATCTGAAAACTCGCAGTTAGCAACAGGCCTAATCACCGTTACCTTTTTTTTTATCTAATACGATGGTGACCTATCATTGAAACAACCGCTCGTATCAAATAAGAAAATGCACACTCATTCTTATAAGAAACTTTGAATTCTTCGGGTGTTGAAAAGCCTTAAAAATCTCTTAAAGTTTTAAGTTGACCGAAAACTTGATTAAAATATCAAATTAACTTCACACTGTATTTCTCTGAAATATAATTAGAACATGTTTCAATTTCAAAACATGTTGGTACATCATTTTGCTGCTAAGAACGAAGTTCTTTTTGTGATGGTACGATACAAAAACATTTTTTCTAGAGACATCTGAAATCGAAGTTTCCTTAAAATTTTAAATCACTACTCGTTATTCTTTTTCAGCAACCTTATACTAAATAAAAAATTCTTATAAAAATTCTTATGAAAAATGCGTGTTTAGGCGGAGATGAGAGGACTTGTTATGCCCATAGTAGGAAAGTATCTGATTGGTTGCTTTAAACAAAGCCTTTTATCCGTGACAATAAAGAGCCCTGACCCTAATAAGACTCTAATGTGACTTTGATTAACATCTTGGTGGGCAAAAACATAGAATGAGATATTTATTGATTGACAGCTCTGATTCACTCTCTTTGTCTTTGCCTGCCAAAATCTCCGATTGATTGACATAACAGTCACATGTTTTAGAGTCTCATTCTATCCAGCCAATCAGAACACGCATTACTGACGTGGTGCTCACAAACTGGCGTTATTTGATACCTCAACCCTTACAGGGTTTTATTATTATATAGTTTTCTACAAAAATACTTGTTTATCTTAGATGTATATAGATAGCAGGCACACATTAAATGCGGTTGGCCTCCTTCTCATGCTTCTGTGATGCAATTTGCCATCATTAATTGTTCTCGGTCCAGCCTCGTTTCAGCTTTTGTAAACTTGTTGCCTACTATCTGTATACTACTTGTTTTGTTTTTAAAATATTGCCAAGGCAACGAAGTTTTAAGAGGGAAATTTACGGGTTGATAAGCCCCTTTTAAAAAGGTGACATAAACATGCAGTACTTATCACGAACTTTGAGCATCATGAAGTCGTTTTTGAAATCGTGCAAAAACTGGTATGAAACAGTGACAGTTGAGTCATGATTCACCTTGAATTTCAGTTCTGCAGGGGTTTTTGATCGCAAAAACACTTGCACCATTGCTATGATTTCCTGGATGCTGCACAGCGTCTCTAATGCTACGCAGTCTTCACCCTGTGTCTTCATCCAATTCATTTGGTCTGCAAGTCGGTCTTTTAACTTAGAAATTGTTTCATTCTCGAAAACATCTTCCACATCTTCTTCTCCGACATTTTCTAATGTGTCATTTCGTAAGGGAAGCAAGACTGAGGTTGGAATGTTACTAGCAGATGATGATGATGATGATTTTCTTCTCGCTGGGCTATAGCTATTGGTAAACTGTTCTTCAGTGTCTGTCTCACCATCACTTCGTGTGTTTTGTTTGTAAAATGGTCTGTACGGAGTTGGCCCAGCCTGTATCAACAAAAGTGTAAGATAAGGAAACATCTGACTGATGATAATTTTGAGAAAGATTTTCCAGAAATGTTGAATTTCAGGTTGCAAATGCTTACTTTAAAAGCACTATTAAGCCAAAATGGGACAGGCGGGCTTATTGGTAAAGGAGGCTTGTTAGAAAGAGAGGCTTGTTAGAAAGGGAGGCTCATCAGAAATGGGAGGCTTATCAGAAATAGGACGTATTAGAAATGGGGATTATAAGAGAAGGGCCTATTGGGGAAGGACTTGGTAGTGAAGGGGCTTATTGAAAATCCAGATAACATTTACTAGAATGGTTTTTTTGTACTGTCATCGAATACATCCCTCTAAAACATAATTAATAAACTGGTAAAATAAGGTAAAATGAGGGCTTCGTATAGAGGGGAGCCTATTTCAAATTTTGCATCAAAAAGCAAAAAAAAATATCCCTTAAGTTTCTGAATAATAAACGATGTGGCATCAACCGTTTCTCACGTTTCTTGAGCATGTAGAACGCATTAAACGGTTTCTATAAAGCTTTCTCTAACATTACTGCCGCCTTATAGACGTTTTCTTTTAGAAACTTCTGATCACACCAGTATTTACTCAAACGATTTTAGCAATTTCAGGGCTTGGGCTGCCTCAGTGCATTAACTATTTTTACCATTACGTCTTTTAACATTTTAAAGCTAAATGAATGTTTAAAAAATATCTTTTCGATAGAGTGGAGCCCTTTAATGACTTGTTTTTCATTTGAGCTACGAAATACACGATTTTTGTAAGAAACAGTAAAAATGTGGTTACGGCAGGCTGTTCTTAATTTTTCCAAAATTCAAAGACCAAATTGTTCTTAATTTGTTCTTAAACTATTAGCGTTTGGCACAATCCATGTCTTTTCTAGAAAGAAGTTGTAGATATTACAAGAATAATAATAATCGAGTGTCTAGCTTTGTTAACAAAAGGCAAAGAATAAAAGCGAAAAAAGTGTTAATTCTCCCCCAGCTAACAGGAAAATGCTGTTCATACCAAATCTAAGTACATGTTCAAATATGAAAAAGATAATATCGAGCTAAATTCAATCAAACAAAACTAACCCAAAACATAAATTGAACAAGAATGGGTTCTACAATCAGAAAACTATGTTCTTATAAATAAAAAAAACCCATACGCTGGGTTCTTATGGAAATACACGTGTGCATGAATCTTAATTCTGGTTTGGCATTAAGTGGGAGGGCATGCCCGGAAATTCTGATTTTAATAATACCAATATGTGCGTATTTTCGTGTGGAAAATGGGTGTAAATTGATAAAAACTGATTTCAAATGCATTTCAATCTCTTATCTTTCAAGCCACAAATTATTTGCCAAACAGATCAAATCAAGGCAATCTAAATTATCAACACATCTATAAACCAATTTTTAAAGGAATTGTAAGATCTTATACAGAGCTGGGAGTTTAAGCTGCCATCACTGTTTATTAGAGGTAGGAGCAGTTGTGGGCATCCATTGCAACCAGTGTTATGCAAGACGATGGAAATGCCCTTTAAAACATCTTACAAATTATTTTGGTTATATATGCGGTCTTTCGCAATATTACTCAATAAGAAAGTGGTTTGTAAGAAAGAAGTATTCAATTCCTCAAAAAGATAAGATAAGCTCAGTATTGAGTTTCTCCAACCTAATAAAGCAACTGTGTTTCATTTCATAAACTCCTTTCCTTTTCTTAGCAGAAATTTTATTTTTCGTTTTTATGGAGAACTTGGAGAAAGGCACTAAAAGCTTAATTGTGTCCAGATTTCTTCTCAAAGTTCATCAAAACGCTAGAACCGCTTTGTGCCTTAAATTTTGCTTAAGTTCGTTAAAATCAGTTATGAACTTTCGTAACTTCCCCAGGGGTGTCACTTGAACATTATATATGCGGTAGGGGGGGGGGTTGATTTCCCCAATTTACCTAAAAGCATCACATAAAAAAATTTCACAGGCCCAATAGTATCAACTTAACACTTGTGATGAGACCCAAAGACATCAAAAATACAAACTCTTACAACTGAGCATGTAAGGAACTAGCTTTGATAGCAATTTAGATTGATTTCCCGTCTTCGTTCTGTTCACAATTTGACGAGCAGTTCTAATTATAGACTTGAATAAGTCATGCTTCAAATTCTGTTTCCAATGTTTTGTGTGTAATACCTCGACTAAAATTGCATTATCCAGAAAAGGTTTGAGATTTCTAGTCCGAAATTCAACCACAATGATTTAATAAAATCTTGTAATTTTGATGTATCAAAGTATCATTTTTACTGATACTGAAAAAAATCCTAACTGCTTTATCTGAATGTATTGGAAGTATCAAAACCCCATATCTCGTAAATCAGCTACCCAGAAAAAGTTGGACATGATTTTAAATCTGGTACCCAAAAGTATCGGATCACAAAGCAATTTCGTACCTAGAATTATCGGGTGGACCCCCCCCCCCCCCCGTGCATAAAAAGTGAAAGTACCCCCTGGGGAAACTTCTTGAGGAGCTGATGCTGTTTTATCAAGAAAATGGGAATTAAGAAAGAATAAACTGCAGTTGATACAGCTTCTGCCCAAAAACTTAAAGGAAGCTCTGCATGGTGCAACATTGATCTTGCAGTCTCCATTAACGTGCGGTTCATACGCTCTGCAACGCCATTTTGCTGAGGTGTGTAAGGAATAGTGTCTTATTTCTTTACTAATTGATTTTTATTAAGAACAGTTTTTTATAAAACAAGAACATGTAGACGCCATTTTGTCGATATTAGTTTTCCTGATATGAAACCGAAGTAATTTCTCTTTTTACGACCCCCGGGTTGTTGAGATTTTCCCTTATTGAGCTTTTTATAACTAAACGAACTGGATTCATCACAGGATTTGGAAGTTTCAATTCTTGGTTAGTTCCAAAAAAATTCTTCCTGTCGCTCTATGAGTCCGAAAAAAGCCCCGCTGATAAATCCCATTGCTTAATTAACGAAACTACACATTTGAGGCTCATTTTTGTCCAGAATTGTTTGAGGCAAATGTGCTGTTATTGTTTGATGGACTAACGACGTCATTTTTGTTGATCAACTTCTAGCATGTTTCACAGTCTGTGACACAGGCTAATCAACTACTCGCAAGCAACTTGAACAATCTTTTTAAAAGGGGATATCTACAAAAATATTCAAGCTTATTTCTGAGAATGCCCGATACAATGATATTCATAGGCTGAACCTGATTTTTATAAAACCGAATCTATTTTTAAGGTTATCAACCCGTATGTTTTATTTTCATTGAATTTTATAGACTTGTGATGTTTGCATCTATTTTCTCCATCTGTAACACCTTTAAGATAATTGTTTTCATATCTTATTTGGTACCAAATATCAAATTTTATGACAATAGGCAAATTTGCCTCGTACTAATTTCGGCTAAGAGAGGAATGAATCTGTTGAAGCAACTTTCAGCGCAGAATTAGGGTCCTACTTTTCTTAATAAAATATGCAAAACTTCTTACCAAACAACTGCAATACTTAAGTGCGGTTTTATACAACTATATTTTTTAAGGTCGTTTGCACAACAAGAAAAAACAAGGACCAATTTAACAATGTAATCTTACCTTAAGTCCATAACAGTATTTAGACCGACCCAGAATGTTGACCCTGTCTTCCGACCTTTTTGTTTTCAATTCTGGGAGCCAAAATAACAGGCTGCATTCACAAATGACCTGGCTTTGATTTTTACCAAAATGAAGCCCACGATTTATTAATAAATTGTATTTGAAAGAAAACTCTACAACTAACGGGTTAACGCCCTTCAATGAGAAAGTTCTGGCAACATAACAGTTTCCCTAAACGCCCAACGGTAGCAACAGATGCAACAGGTACTTTCGTTTAGCCGAACGCATTCAATTCCACTTTTATGTTTTCTATTTTGGCCCGTAAATTCAAAGAAAAGCACAACTTTCGCAGTGTTTGCAACAAAGAAACTTTCATTCTTCAGTTGTACATTTCATTTTTGAAATTAAATCCTTCAGGACCAGAAAAGCTGGTAATTTTCTCGAGAGAAGTAGAATGTTGGAAACAAAAGCGTTGTCCTACCCTGAAATGGAGTTTTGATGCAGATATTTGAGTTGCACTTTGAAAAGGTTGCTGAATTTAAAATAAGGATCAATAAAGGCATCATAACCTTTTGAATTTGTATGGAAAAATTGCAACGATTAAAGCATTTAAGTTTTTTTGCATTTTCAATCGACTTGCGGCAACAAAAGTCATGTGAAACGAAAGTGGAATGGAAAGCGGGGTATTTGCAATGTGGTTTTTGCAAGAAGCGTAATTAATAATATTTCATATGCAATCCTTCGACTTCAGCTAAAATTCCCAAGCAAGTTATTTCTGTGACGGCTACTGATAATATATCTTTACAAACTTCAGTGGATTAAAACCCATGACAAAGCCAAGCAAAGCAGCGCCCGATGTTAACGCGCTCAACAAATTTCTGCAAAATTGTGGTGAGTTGCCACGACGAGACAGAAAACCAGACATTACCTAGCATTTGAAATACTATATCTATTGGAAATACTAACAAAACTCTGAGCATATCAGTGCTTATCTACAAAAATCAAACTCACTGTTTGTGACTCTTTCCTCGATATTTTTTTCATACCAGGTTGATACTCTGGCGATTTATCGCTCAATAATCCTTCTTTTAATACAGCAACCAATTCCGCAAGACTGATGATTTCTTCAGGAACATGTGCTCGTTCAGTAACCGTGCATAGGGCCATAACTCCATCGTACACAACAAGTGGTCTTTGCACACCCATTTTGGGATCACACTGCCAAACTCTGGCTAAGGCATGAAAGATGATCGCTTTAGTCTGGTCTGTGAGAGCTTCGCTATTGTTAATTATTTATAAACCAGTGATGCACGTGGTCACTCCAAGTGCACCTGCAATTGTTTTATGTGTTTGGCTTATGTTACATAAATCAGGTTCGTAATACAAAGCTCGCTATTATTTTATCAACCAGACATCACGCAATACTAAAATGCAGGATTCGTTGCGGTTTCAATTTACGGACTACGATGCTCTCGTAGTGAAGCGGGCTTCCTTTGTTCAAAGCCTTGATGTGGCAGTCCGTAGTACTGTAAGGAGGGGGCTTTGGGAGGTTCCAGAACCCGCAAACCTGGGCAAATGATTTGAGAAATCAGAAAACCCGTACAAGATTTTTAAGAAACCCGAAAACCCGCATGTATTAAACTCAATGTACCGTAAAATGCGTTTTGTAACCAAAATAATTAGCTTCCTAAGAATGGTATCATAATTCTTGTTACTTGTTTTCACTGGCCTCATCCCTTTACCAAGAACAAACATAAAGACCCGCTTATAAAATGTACAATAGAGATCTCACGACCTCATGACTTGCAATGGAACACTCTCGAGCTAAACATCATGGCCCTGCCAAATTGGGGGGGGGGGGGGAGGGCAAATGTTGATAAAAAAAGTTTCCCACCATGGTACAGCCTAATGAGCAATCTTTCAGAATCAATGTTAAAATCTTCGTTTCATCAAAATGTGGGAACATTTAATCTTACCCAGTTATAGCGATTATTAAAAAAGAAGCATATGGTTTTTCGAACCAACTTAGACTTAAAAATCGGCTGCCTTGCCCCTTGGCCCCCTGGCACCCTGGCCCCCTGTCGCGGGTGCTGATGGAGTGGGCGCTTATTTTTTTACTCCCACCTTTCTTATTATTTTACTTATACAAAATTATTTACCATTCGCATTAATTTTTGGATGAATTTAGCTTCGCATTGATCATAACAGCCGGTTTGGGTTTCTTAGCGAACTCTCCACGTACTAGCACCCTGTGGTCACGTGTGTAAACAATGGATTGATACTGTTATCGATTCATGGTTTTCACGGGTCACAAACATTAATCAAAATTGTGGTTTTTCTTTGCCAGATCACGAAATGCTAATGTTATTACCTGTGCCTTTATGAATACACTCTTTTTAATAAAAATATATTTTTTAAGAATAATGAGGCTCAAAATTGGTGAAATTTAAGAATATTTATTTTAAGAATATTGTCAGGCTCAAGATCTTGCGAAACAATTATTTTTATCGGGTGTTTATTTACTTCTGAATTTTGTATGACATTTAAATACTCGTACTTCTTTACTCCTTCTTCATTGCAATTCTGTAAGTCATTTTAAGTTTTTATTTTGATGACTTGTTCTGTTAGCCACCATATTTGTAATAGGTTTGCGTTGTTGGCATTGATGATTATTATAACAATTTATTGCCATATCCGTATAATTTATTTTTATATTCACGTAATTGCGTAAACATAACCCGACTCGACATCACCAATTCTTTGCTGTGTTAAATCAACCAAGAAAGTTTGCATCCATAATTTGTTTCAGGATTTTTCTTTTCCATTCCTGAAAAAAAACATTTGCAATGGGATTTTGTTATTCAACAAGTGAAAAGAGGCATTCAAGGCTCAAACTTATCAACTGATGTTTCGCAAAAATCCTTTCCTTCGGCAAAAGAAATTTATGGCCCATCAGCTTGATAGCTGCCAGAACCTCAGGTTGGGTTAACAAATAAATTTGCTCGCTTGCTTGCTTGCATGCTTCCTTGCTTGCTCACTTGCTTGCGTGCTTGCTTGCTTGCTCGCTTGTTCGCTTGCTTGCGTGCTTGCTTGCTCGCTTGCGTGCTTGCTTGCTTGCATGCTCGCTCGCTTGCTTGCGTGCTTGCTTGCTCGCTTGCTTGCTTCCTCGCATGCTTGCTTGCTTGCTCACTTGCTTCCTTGCTTACTTTATTAGTTATCAGCTTCAGGGTCATCAACCATTTATTTTGCCTCGTAAAAATCCAATTAATTTTAATAGGTATATCAACTTACTTTCACTCGTTTTTATTTTCAAGGAAAATCAACGAGATGTTATTTTGAATATTATTCAACAACACTTTCATTTAGATGGTAATATTTTCATGATTAATCATTTTAAAGTTGTAATGAAAATTTTGTGATTTGCTCTAAAAATACAATTGCTCAGATGTATAGAAGTTGTATTGTCTAACAAACAAATACACGTGTTTATTATTATTACTAATTTATCTACCAATACCCCTGTAGCATAAACTTTTTTTCCATTGCTACAAATTGCATATTTGATAAAAGATAAATAAAAATCTTTGCTGTGCCACCTGGGGATCGTGCTTTGGGGATCTATTAACATTTTATAAATTCCTTTGGGGTTTTATTTCACAAAGGGAATGGTGGGGCTCATCGTGATGTTGCGTGGAATCATATCCCATATTTGGCACCAGAGTGAAGAATCTTTTTGAGAATTCAATTTTTGACTAAGGATTTTGATATAGTTAATTAACCAAATCTAACGAAAGTTAGCATAGAAAGCACCCTAGGACGTAGGGAGCATAAGCAACTTGGGGGGGGGGGCATGACATTTTGAAGACCACTTTTCATCGTCGCCTTTATTGGTGCTGTAGTTGGATATGACTATGGATGGAACAGAGTGGAGCCTCGGGAAAATTTGTGTCACTGCGTCCTTGTAATCTTCCAGTAGTTCCCCTTTATGAACATAGATACAGCTTAAAGAGCACATATCTCTACCTTGAAAGGGCACTTGCCACAAACTCGGAGGCACGTGCCCCTGTACCTCCCGGTACCTACGTCGCTGAAAGCACTTTACCATTCTTTATAAAGATAGTATTTACTTTAAATATTAGTACAGTCGTATATCTTTGCACTCTGATGTTAAACAACCTCTCCAAAATTTTAGCTTTGTTTTTTAAGTTTAGAAATTACTTCTTCTTCTGGCAGATTCTGCTATTCAGAGATTTTTAGTTGCAGAGTTGCAGAAAGCAATAATAAATTTTTTCAAAATCAGAACCAGTTATGACAGTTTTGTCATTGCTCATGAGAAAATATGATTAGTTTCTTATCAAATATTTCTAATAGGCTAACATATCTTAATAATCAAGTTCCTCTTTTAGTTTTCGATGGTCGTCCAAGGAAGAAAAGAAACCTTGGAGCTGGAACTGGTGGGATGTCAGGAGAAGCACCCCAATACGGTAAGATTTTGTTTTGATTATTACATGGGGAGTGAGCAAGGGTAAGGGTATTCTGTTGCGAGGGTCGTTTCACTCGTTTAAAACAAATGAACATGGCTCTGGAATTTGGCATAGATTCTCTGTCATTTAAACGGTACCCTTACCCTCCATCCTATGGAAAAGGGCTAGGATGGGCCCTTATCCCTCCCCACCTTCTTCCGTGTCCCAGAAGAATATTTTATCCACTGGTTAACTCGGCTCAATTTAAAGGCCCTGAAAGGATTAGCTTTTCTTTTTAGAATCAATGAATAATACGTTTAATCGAAAACTAGGGGTTTTGAAGTGCATCGAAGCTCAACGAAACTAAAAACACTTTTAATAAGTTTGTAATCCAGGTTTTTTCTTGGGCTGTCACTTTTTCCATAATGTTTATATTAAGTTGAGAATCCTTTGAATTCGGGCCTAGTTTTAACAGAAATATGTTTATATAACGATAAAATACGCTCGAAATATAACATGATTGAGTCAGCCTAAAGATAGACGACAAAGAAGTGTGTTAATTTACATGTTTTCTCAAAACCCTCAGGAATTCTCAAACCAACAATTCGATTTTGTTTCGTTAAATTTTTAGTTGATGCAATCATTCAGTTTACTACTTTATGTGATTGGCTCGGAGGTTTATAAAATGTCAAATTGACATGAAATCGATTAGTTTATTGTTTTCATAAGCACAATATTTTTTATGTTTAGTTTTCTGTATTTAACCTTTTATTACTCTGCACTTTTAGATATGTTTATTTATTTTTATTTATTTATTTATTTATTTATTTATTTATTTATTTACTTACGTATTTTTTGATGTATCTATTTCTCTATTCATAAAGTAATTCATTTATTCTAGCAACTTACATTGTTACTTAAGTAATTATGTAGGTTATTTACTTATTTGTCCATTTGGTCACTTTTTCATTTATTTATTTCATTTCATCTGATCTTATTGATGCAATTCTATTTTTGCAGCCAATAACGCGAAAGTGTTTTATGGATTGATTCACGACCCTGAGTTAAATGCCGCTGTGGAGGAGGATAGTGACGAAGAGGAAGATAAAGAGAAGCCGAAGGTAAATGAACTGCTTTTGGGAAATTTCTTTAGCAGATACGTGGTTTTGCGTGAGATGGAAAACTACTGCTGACGATATTGCATTTAAACCTTTTACTCCTAATGCCCTCCCTTTCCGACTCCAAATACGTGGCGTTTTTCGATGTAAGACAGGCTTCCCCCTGCAATAAATTTGAATTGTGAAACTATAAACCAATCATTTTACTCTCAGTACCGTCAAAAGTACTTGAGAAAATCGTGCACCAGAAAGTTTCGACGTTCTTGAAGGAGAACGGGCTCTTCTCAAACTGCCAGCACGTCACTCCATCGTACAGTGACGTCACTTCTTGGTGTGGCAGACATGTGGTTTTCCAGCATTGATGGGAGAGAAGTGAATACTTTTGTCTTTGTAGATCTTAAAGAGAGTTTAAAAAGATCGAAACTAGCTCATGGAATTACTAGGGGCTTTATCAATGGTCTTCATCCTACTTAAAGAGGAGAAAACAATATTGCAAAATAAGTGGAGCAAGTTTGAGTCGTAGGATTACACAATGTGGGGTATCTCAGGGATCATGCCTTGGCCCCCTCAGGGGTCAATGATTTTCCGCCAACGATTTTACATAGACACATTTAGCAGATAATATTGAAACGCTCTGTGATGCCTTAAACGAGGAATTAGCCACCATCTCAGAGTGGATGCGCAGTAATGATCTTAGTCTTAAGGCTAGAGGAAGGTTTATGGTATCCAACAACCTTTGCAACTAAGGATAGATGAGGATTCGATAAAAGTTATAGAAAGGGAAATATATTGGACTGGAGGTTGATGAAAATTAAATGCACAAAATTAAATGCGGGCTATCCTCAATTCGCAAACTAACAAATATTTTAACTCGAACTAAGGTAGAGGAGGTCTACAGAGCCCTTGTTGGATGTCATCCAAGATATTGAAATGGAACTATGGGGTAGCTTGTCTCATACAAAACTAGACCATACATTGAGCACATACAACATAGGGCTCGTACACTTATTGAAAACGCACATTCAAAGGACGTGTCATAATAAATGATATTCACTTGTATGAACATATTTCATGACTTTTAGTTCCCTGTGGCCTGTGGGCCAGCAATTGTTGTTGGCAGCGGTCGTCTGTATCAGTGGCCGTCATGTTTTTCCATTAGGTTAGATTTATTGTTAATTAAAGCCTAACTTTAGGTCAATATCGTAGTTGATCTTACTACAGGACGGATGGTTGTGCAATTGGCCATCAATCTCAAAATTTATTAAATATGATAAGGCTGTAATGACATATACGATATTGAATAACTTAGGTCTTGGCAGTCTAAAGGAAAATTCACCACGAGATCCCAGATATGTGCATACGAGACAAGAATCTTTCATGATTTTATATTTCAAAACAAAACCTAGGATTTTCCAAAAAAAGTTTTCAGCACTCTGCCGCCAAATTGTGGAATGAAATACCTCTCCAGATATTGCCCCACAATTGTCAACTCTTTTAAAAAGGGAGTCTATTACCTTCAATACCTGGATGCTTCAGCTTCTAAATAATTGCAAAGAGTTTTGCTTTAACATCATCAATTTTTGCACTATCAAGCAATCTGACCAGACGCTTTTAATGCTACTGTACAGCTACATTGTCACCGGGGTGACAGGGTTATAGACAGGGTGAATGCAAAGATGATAACGCATTAGTTACGGCCAGATAACTCATTGGTTGAATTCTTGGTATTCTACTTCAAATGGTCATGGACTTGAACACCTGACTAGACATATATTTAACATCGTATTCGTATTGTAGTCTGTTTTTATACATTTCCTCTCAGCCCCGTAGCTATAGCTCTATGGTTGGCTTTCAACCGTCCGAGCTTTAATCAATTCTTTATCTGACTGGGAAGTTTGGACTGATTATAGTTCGTGCCAAAATAATGCTACTAAGAGTAAAAGCTGGAAATCCTGCTTTGGAACTCTAAATTTTCTTCACAAGTAACAATGGCTTGCATCCAAGCCTAATTTTTTAATGAAGTGCTAAACGAGATATGAAAAAGATACCAGTGCTTTAAATTTCCATATTCTTTTTTCCCCTTTCACCCAACCCTTTTGCACAAGAAGTCCAACCTCGGGGATGTTTGCAAGATTTAGGTGCTGTTTATATGGGAGAGGGATGGCCCTTTTCCAAGTGGCGACGCAAGAATCGAAGGAAAGAAATTGAAAAAAAAAGTTCACTGGTCAAGCGATATGGTCCTTAAGTTGATAACATGCCTGGAAGCATATAAAGCCGAATAGAGCATGAAAATCTGGACGTTGTTGCCGACAGACCTGCTCAGTTTTCGTAATTCGAATTCTCCGTGCAGATTTAGGCTTACTCAAGAAGTAAGAACGCTTTCCTTGAAGCAACAAAAACAAGCTTTTGTACGTATCAATTTCGTACATATTTTCCATAGAATCAAAGGAACGTATTGCTGAAAAATTAGGACAAGAGGTGTCGTTATATGAAAAACTTAGGCCTAGATGCTATTTTGAAATTACACTGTACATTATAGAAACAGGCCCATAGATCTCCCCCCCCCCTTCCTTGGTTGGCCTTGTTTTTAGTATTAAAACGTGGATGGAGTGTTTTTAAATTGATACCAAAGAAAAAGTGAACGAAAGAAGAAAGAAGGCTTGTCGCCCCGTCCCTATATTTAATCCGCTCCTATCTTCTATGCGTTGCTTATGTAAGTTAACGTTACTATGTTCTGTCTTTAACCCTGTTAATGTCATGATGTTTTGAATACTTTACATGTTCCCTTCTATCTCCATAGTTTGAACCTGTCATTAAACGTACTGTCTTCTTCTTAACCTGTTGTTCGGGGATTTGTGGAAGGGCAAAATAGAAAGGGATTACTCCTGATTCTTATTTGTTCAACCGCAATTTAGTGGACACAAAGCTGAAATAGCCACACAGCCGTACAATATTGAATAGAATCATAGGTTTAATAGAAATACAACCATACTTTCGTAACCCTAATTCATTTAATGCTTGAAATTTTGTCACAGTTGTTCTGCACTGATGGAACCAAAGAATTTTTACCTTTTTGTATTACGCCACTTAATTTGGTCAATCCAGCCAAGACGTTCTTTAACAAACTTTTATTATTATTGTAGAAAAAGAAATCGAAAAGAGATGAAGGTAATTCTAAATTTTGCATTATGGGCCTCACTGTCGAAATCATTGCGTCATAGTGAAGCTCGAAACCACTGTCTTTTTACGGTTATCTCTTTTTCGTAATTCTGTTATGGCTAGTTTGATTGATTCTCTGTAAATGATAAACATAGAAAAAAGGTGAATGACCCCAAAAAATCCTGCAAATAGCAACCAGTCTGGTCTCTATTTCTTATAGCCTTTTTTAGAGCAGAAACTGTTAATTGTTCACAAATAGAGATCCATTTGTCTGGTGGTTTTTGAATTCTAGAGGTTTAGTATATAGGTCTGGGCTGATCCCCTTGATGGCTCGGAGATATGAGCAGTTAAAGGCTATAGGGGGATGTGATTCAATTAGAAGGGAAAAGAGGCAAATGCGCAAGGGAACGGAAAGAAAAATTGAAGAAAAATGGAGAGGCAAAATTCATATGTCATGCAGCGAAAGTTGCCTTGAATTAAGGGTAACAAAACAGCTCTCTCTATGGGAAGGCAAAATTATGGCATGCCTTCATTAAAAATAAAGGCGACCAAAGGTTTTGCAGGAGCAAAAGGGAACTTTGTAAATGAGGCATAGGTTCTGCTATTAATGTACAAATCTCTACACCTATTTTATATCTATTTTACACACTATTTTTGGCCATCATTTTGAGGGCAACAAATTTCTATATTTATCTAAACTTGGCAGGTTGCAAAGCAACTATTCATCTTGATTGAAAATATTAATAAAAGTTAATAAAAGTCAGTGCTTCATCATCTTTCAACTGAGTGGGAGTCAAAAACATTTAAGAAGGGTAGCCCATAGGAAAGTTAAGTTGCATGAATGACTCTTTGAATCTGTATGAAACAGTTGTATCTTTCTTTGCTTTTTTAGCCAAGAAACGCCAGGCTGCAGACCCTCATGCTCCGAAGCCAGACCGAATCCCGTTTCCAACGTTGTATGTATTTTCAGTTGTTTCATCTGTTTTAGATTACTACATATAGTAACTTTAAGTAACTCGGATCCCCGATAGCTTGAGCATCCGCTATGGAATCAATTTTGTCTTTAGCAGTGCTTTACACTGTTAACTGTTATAGAATTTCCTGCGACTACTCGAACCACCGATAATTCGAACCGAAGAAAACGCTACCGTTTGCAAAGTCGAACTGGTTTTGTATTTTTCCTACTGTTAACCTAAATGAAAATTTCTGCGATTATTCGAACCACCGATAATTCGAACCGAAGAAAACGCTACCGTTTGCAAAGTCGAACTGGTTTTGTATTTTTCCTACTGTTAACCTAAATGAAAATTTCTGCGACTACTCGAACCACCGATAATTCGAACCGAAGAAAACGCTACCGTTTGCAAAGTCGAACTGGTTTTGTATTTTTCCTACTGTTAACCTAAATGAAAATTTCTGCGATTATTCGAACCACCGATAATTCGAACCGAAGAAAACGCTACCGTTTGCAAAGTCGAACTGGTTTTGTATTTTTCCTACTGTTTACCTAAATGAAAATTTCTGCGATTATTCGAACCACCGATAATTCGAACCGAAGAAAACGCTACCGTTTGCAAAGTCGAACTGGTTTTGTATATTTCCTACTGTTTACCTAAATGAAAATTTCTGCGATTATTCGAACCACCGATAATTCGAACCGAAGAAAACGCTACCGTTTGCAAAGTCGAACTGGTTTTGTATTTTTCCTACTGTTTACCTAAATGAAAATTTCTGCGATTATTCGAACCACCGATAATTCGAACCGAAGAAAACGCTACCGTTTGCAAAGTCGAACTGGTTTTGTATTTTTCCTACTGTTAACCTAAATGAAAATTTCTGCGATTATTCGAACCACCGTCAATTCGAACCGCTGACAACTCGAACGCTCGCTAAGTCGAACTCGACTTCGCCGCGTTCGTCTCAAATGATCTTTCAACCTTTCTCGGCTATTTCTCACAATTGCTTGACTTTTTTTACAAATCATTTATGGTTGTTTACAACTTACTAGTTACTTATCAATTGTTAACTAAACCAACGGTCAAATGTTTTAAGAGTTTATCAAGCATTTGTTAACTCGAATCAGTTAATCTGGTCCCTTGACCTTTCGAATAATCTCTTTGCTGTATTTTGGTATAAGTTATATGAAAGATGTTTATAAATATTTTGATACTTTATAACAAGTTTCACATATCCTATTGTCTAAACTGTTTGCATACAAAACCCTTAGACCTTTTACCAAAAAAGAGCTCTTGAAGACGGCCAAAGGGTACTTAGACTCCCTTTCATGTATAAAGCTAAAACCCACTCAATCAATCCCACCCCCTGCATACAGGCGTTAATCCTTACATTAGAAAATACTGATGTTCTTAGATTTTAATGGTAAAGTGATCTGGATCACAGATGGCTACAAAGGGGGGCACCAAGGGCCATTGTCCCTCCTACGAAAAAATGCGTTCCAATTTATTTAATTTTCTGCTCTTTAAATTAACCTTTGATCCTCTGTTACGCACCCTAGAGTTTATATTTCAGCAACTTAAGCTTGTTTGTCGTTCCATATCTTTACAGCAGAGTATAGTAGAGCCCTTATTTTTTTATATCGGACATTCCAGAAACTCAAGATCTAACGAGCTTCAATCTGCAGCTGATTATTTATGCCATCACCGATTAGGCCATTATTCTACGTTTCCATTCACTGCGGAGTTTCGGACGAAAAAGTACTTTTCTTCTTGCTAAATTTGTTTCGTACGATTTTCCCGTATAGAGTTATACAGTTAGTGATGTGTTTGATCTTTTTTTGATTTTTTTTATAGAAAGGACAGCGACAAGCGACTCAAACTTGCAAAATACAAAGAAATATCAAAGAGATATCATGCAGGGCCTAATAATCTACCGTCTATATGTTTTTATACTATTCTGAATGCGAGCCAAGGGTATGTTTTCAACTATTTCATATTAGTTGATGAGACCCACTGGACCCTGATGCCCTGGGACAAACTGCCCCCTCTGCCCCTCCCTCGCAGCGGCGCTGCTATCAACATTTAACATGTGGGTAATGCGCTCCCTGTTTTTATTTTCCCCTAGAAGAACACATTTGGGATCATATGGTAATGGGAGGGTTCAAACTTGTGACGTCTCAGCAGCGATACCAATCAAATTTCAATTTCAATTAAATCAAATTGGTTAGGCTTGTAACCGATAATTAGACAAATTCTATAATTCTCAATTTTAATCTTGCAATGGATTTTTACATTTGTAGTAGGCTTTTATGAGAATAACACCTCACCACTTCAAATCCAAAGCAGATCAAAATTATTCACAATTTAGCCTTACCAGACTGTTAATAAAACCACCTTCCATGGATAATTCTTTTATCTGAAGAAGCTTTTATGTTTTCTAAAGGCGTCTAACCTTGATCGTTAACTTAGAGGCAACTTCGAATCGAGAAAGATATTGGACTTTGTTTTCAAGATGGACACAGGCGTTCATTAATATGTATAGAGGCACGTTCTTAGGGCTTCCGACGACGGGAGGGGGGCGGGCCCGGGGATCATAGCCCCTCTACTTTTTCATTTGAGTCAATTGAAAGCAGCATTTGCACATGCTAGAATAATCGTTTCAATTGCGTGAGACATAAGTCGTAAACTTTTTCATGAAGTGGAGATCTTTGCATTAGTTGTTGAAGGCAGTTCATCATGCCGTGACGTGTTAATTTTCTTGCATCGAAGTTTGGCCCCTCCACTTTCCAAGTCTCGTCGGAGACTTTGGTTATGGCGTAAACATTTCCCTCTAAAGCCAAGGGGTTCTTCCTATCTTATTCTGTGATTATGTTTCTTTTAAAAATCTGCATATTACACATTTTTTGTGATTTTTTTACTTATTTTATTTCGAATTGATAAATCCAGCTCCTTATTACAAATTCGATCAGATTCGAAAATAAGCCAAGTTAAACTAAGCACGTACATAGATTAGAGACGAATTATTGAACAGGATACTCTGTTCTTTGCGTGAAAAGTTCATCAATACTTAGAGCCAAACACAAAAATTGGCCATTTCATTTATACACAAAATAACCCTTCAGCCAGTTAACATCTAAAAAGGCAGGGTTCCGCTAGCAGGACATTCAGTGCTTTTGCGGACCCCCACTCAACAACGGCCTGACCCGCACCCCAAAACGCTATTTGACTTAAGTCTACTGCACACTCAACAGGACCATCCCGCAGCCCGCAGCGCCAGGTCCACCTTATGATGTGGATTATTGACATGAGTATTTTTCCCAACTTCTTCAGGTTAAACGTGGTTGAATTTAGCGACGATTCAACAATGCTTGCTGGTGGGTTTGATGATTCAGCGATTCGCATCTGGAGCCTAACGCCACGAAAACTTCGAACATTGAAGACTCCTTTTGAGTTGGCTAGAATTGACAAAGAGGCTGGTATGTTTGTTATCATAAGCGCCTTTTCTGCGATCAACATATACTAGAATTATCAGATTGAGAACTCTGCAAGAAATAAGAACAGCACAAGAGAAACGGAAGAAATGAAATATCAACAAAAATTGAAACATAGCAACAAATCAACAAAAGAGAACGGGAATATTACATTAAAACTATAAAAAAATTATTGTAATAGATTGAGTTGAACACATCACCCATCCCCCGTTTATTCACTTTTTCTTTTTGCAATGCAGGTGTAAGAAAAATATGAAAAAAACCTCTCTGAGGCTGAAATTATATTGACAAATAAGAAAGCTAAGGAGCCAAGTGTTCTTATACAAAAACGTGTGGTATTTTTATGCATTGACATCTTTTGTATTATGTATATGTATCGTTGTGACTTGTGAATTCTCTTTCAAGGTCTGCATTTGAAAACTTCCAAGCGTCTATTGTTAAGGAGCAAAACACTGTCTGGCTCATTTATCTCCTTCACAGTAGACGTTTGGAGCTTACGCTCAAGTCTGTTCCTCTACAGTGACCCTTTGACCTGGACTAAGCTCGATATTTAACTTGTGTCAAGTCTTAATTATTTGTAGCAGTAGACCAATTGATAATAACCGAATGTAGGTCTAACTGCATTGTGAAAGATAACGATTATGTCAACTTAATATCTTGCAAGTCGTCGAGCTTGCAGCGAATGTTTGTTAAATCATGCTCATGCTAAAGTTGAGAAATTTTGCTTCGCAAGATAAAAGGCACTCAGTGTAAATCAGAAATCCGCAACGACCATTTGTGCTTTACTCGTAAGTAACTGCTTGGTAGCTAAATACTATACAGGTACAGAACTGTACAGCCGATATTAAAACGTAACTAAAAATATGTTTTCAATATTTGTATTATTTTGTGATCTTGTTTGCAATTAATACATTAAACTTGTCTTTATTTTTTATTGCAATTGTTTGCTTTTCTTACCTCCTAGATGATGTTCTTGAGCGAATTATGAGTGAAAGGTTAGTAAAAAATTCATGTATTTTAACGCAAGATTGTTCTAGTTTGAACTTCTAGGATGCCACAGGCAAAATTCCCTGGCAACTTGGCAGAAATTTTTCGAGATCAGTGTCAACATTTTGACGACTTCATTACATTTACTTTCTGAGTGCAAATGAGATTCAGGAATTACTCGTGTTCGTTAATTGATTGCTTGATTGATTGATTGATTGATTGATTGACTGATTGATTGATTGATTGATTGATTGATTGATTGATTGATTGGTTGATTGATTGGTTGGTTGATTCATTGATTCATTGATTTAATTGTTTGTTTCCGGGCTTAAATATCTTACATATCCATGCATTTTCAGATCTGCAGCTGAACAGAAGGTGTTATTGGGTCATGGTGGGCCTGTGTATGGCCTTAGCTTCAACAATGATAATTCATTTCTTGTTTCGTCTTCAGAGGATGGCACAGGTAGGTTAGACCTTAAAAGAATATGTGAGTAAGGGAGTGAGTGAATGAGTATCCGTATAATACTTAGCTACTAACTCACTAATGAGTATATACGCTAAGGGTTTGTTGTTGATTCCTGTTTTCCAGTTTGACGGGTCTCATTTTCCAACTTAATTTTTTCAATGTACACATAAAGTGTTTTTGTCTTACAGTTCGACTATGGAGCCTTCATACCTTTACGAATCTAGTCATCTACAAGGGACATAACTACCCCGTTTGGAGCGTTAAATTTAGGTATGCCATCTTTTTATTGCAATGATCATGAAATACATAATGCCTCCGTATTTCCTTGTGAGAGCGCTGGGAACACCGTCAGCCTTCGAGGGGAGGTGTCCATTCGAGGGGGAAGAGCGCTTATTTACCAATCATTGATGTTCTATTGTACAATTGTTTGTCGCATCAGCAACTTCCTATTTCTAGCGTCAGTGACTCGGTGAATTCAATCAGAAAGCCATTTTTCTAGTGCTTGCTAACCTTAGCTTTAAATTGATTGTTCCACCAGGCATTTGTCGTTGGCATAGACATACTTTGATTCGTTAATTTGATCAGCCATTGCTGCATCACAAAGACCAATGTCATAGATAGATGCACTCTACCTTTGCTTGAGCTCCGAGGGTAGTCCATTTTACAAAGTTTGTTAATTTTGCTGTACGCATGATGTGCCTTTGTTTTAATTGATTAAATGTGTGGTTAAGGCTCAGTACTTTGTATCTGAAGATCTACTGTCTAAGTCGTCATATAAGCCTCTTTTCACAAGCTGTTTAGCCAGCCTAGCTGTCCATCTATCAGACTTTGAAAGATTAGTTCTCGAGCGAATGTTGCCTTTTATCAACCGAACCTCTTCTAAGTAGATGGCGTATCAATTTCAAATCTGAATTGTGTTCTTGTCTGTCTGAGTTGCTGATAAGGCCTCAGAAGTACGGCGAAAGCTTAGCAATACGCATAATGTAAATGTGAGTGTTCATAATAAACTAGTTCTCAAAGCGAGAGAGCTGGGACCTCATTGAATATTTGGCAGGTTCTGCATTCGGAATCAGAATTTGATTGGACAATTTTACATCGCCATAGAAATAATGATAGTTTCTTTTTGGTCCACCCTAAATGAAATCAATAGATGGAAAATGAGCTTATCCTGCGAACCAACCAACTGGAGAACGTCTAGTTCGATTGCTATGGTGACTGTGAATTCTGCCAATCAAATTAATCTCTAGGTTGATGGTTCTTGGGATTCCAACGATCAAAAAGCAATGGGTCTTGCAGACGTTTTACAAGGTCTATTATGATTGGCTCAATTCGAATTATCTGATTTGCATAACAATAGGGACTATTTTATTCAAAACCAAATATTTGCCAGAATTGTGCTTGAAAACTTTGTCTTTTAGACAATAGGGGGAATACCAACCCAAGCCCTACTGACCAATAGTATGCTCGCATTCCCTCAAAACATGAATCGACCAATCAACTATGATCTTGTAAAACTTCTGCAATACTGAAAGCAATTGACGAATCAAACTAATTCCAAGATTACAGTTCTGGGGATTCCCTTTACCCAGTGAAATAGACCAATCAAATTTATTCATAGATTTATAGTATTGGTTACCTCTGCCGGGCTCGTTTGGCACTTGTGTTAATAGTTTGATAGCCTGTGACTTGATAATCAAATGATTTCAATAAGTCAAACATTTGAAATGATAATTTGTCTCTCAGTCCAAAAGGTTACTACTTTGCATCATCCTCTGCGGACAGAACTGTGCGCCTCTGGTCAACTGAAAGTCATTCGCCTCTGCGGATTTTCGCGGGACATCTCTCAGATATTAACGTAAGTTGGGATCATCATTAAAATCTTTATCGTGATTGTTGTTTATCATGTCTCTGGTTAGTTAAGATTATGAACAGAATATTTACCAAAGGAAGGGCGGATGACCTCATCTCGAGGCAGCACCCATCATGTATTGAACCAAGCAAAATTTATGATATATTTTCTTGGTCTCTAGGCGCAAACATGCGTACTGGCCTAATGCCTTACAGAGGAGATAAGGCTCCATAAAAACACGTCTGTTTGCCAGATAAAACCAACCTCTTAAACATCAAAACAACTCTTCATTACAAAACAGTATAATGAAAGTAACACGTTAGTTTTAATGAAGTTTTGTTAACAACACAAAGGATAACTAAGAGTCCTTAATCGTAAACAAGTCATTACTAGGAGGTTCAACGGCGGTTATGATAAGTCTAAACCCCAACAGTTCTGGTACAAAGCAGTGAGTCGCACTTGCGGTCATCTCAGCTAAGCTGTGTCGTCGATTACCCAGCGTCATCATCATAGGCGTGGGGCTTAGTTCTCTGGCAGCACACACCAAAGGGAGTTTTAACTATTCTGACCAGTGATTTTTCATGTGTATGAGTCAGCAGTTATGAAAAATATAGTTAATCACCTTTTTGGGGCAAACATAATTTATCCACTTGGCTGTTAGCAGAAAATTACCTTTCCATCTGGTTAATCAGTGTAATAGCAAGCTGGCTGATTGTTAATTGTGAAGTGGCTTTTTTATTCATCCCTTTTCACATCCATTTGCGTCTTTTAGAATGAAACCAATCAATAAACGACTAACTTTAATGGAATGGAACGTTTGCTTTTACCAGAGGACGAAGTCTTTCGGGTTCACACCGACTGTGATTTTGCCAAGATCTGTTACCAGGCTAAAATTTAGTCATACATACCTCTGCTCTTTCCGGCAGTCCCCCTACAGACTTTTAATCAATGACCTGCTTCATTCTGGAAAGGCGCATGTTCTTCTTGTTTAGTCATTAATTTAAAAAACTTGAATAATTTAAGAAATATTTTAATATTTTATGCTTTTCTGAGCCTTTGCAAGTATTCGGGAGTTTTTTGGTGGAATACCTCTGATTTAGTTAAATTGGGAAAAACATATATTTTTGGAAAATATAAAACTTTACTAAAACGTGGGACACTTCTTTTGCGCAAACATCCGTTGTTGATGTTTTTATTCCGTGTCTCTTTTTCATTCCTCTTCTTCTTTCCCCCCTTTTCCTTTCCTTCGATGTGAGCCAGGACCGAATCCAGCCATCTCCTAACAGGGAGCAAGAAGGACAAAATTTCCGACAATTGACTGCAAAACAATAGACCAAATGTTTAATGAAAAATAGCTTATTGTTTAATCTATTGTTTAAGTCAGGTCAAATTTCCGACGAAATGCAGTCGCGCTCTGCCCCCCCCCCCCCAGGGCGCCCCATTGGCTTCGGACCTGATGTGAGCCATGGAGAAAAGACTTTAATTCTAACATAAAAGCAGATATAACAACAATGTCCGTCAAAAGTGTTGGAACAAAGTCCCTTTTGTCGATGCACTTCTTCCCCTTCTCTCTAAGGGGGGAAGGGGGCTGTCTACTTGAAGATGACAGTAAAGAGGAAAACCTACCTTTATTCAGCATCTTAAAGATGCTCTAAGCATGTCAACATGTTCTGCCAACTTTGATTCTGATTAAGACCGTGAAAGTTAGTCCCAAAAGAATGAAATTCACGATTGCACGTTATGTCATTAAAAAGATGTCCCTAGCTCAAACTCCCTAGATTGCTTTGATAACATAAATTTTTTTGTTTCTTTTAAAAGGCTGTTGATTTCCATCCAAATTGTAACTATGTTGCAACTGGCTCCTCAGATCGAACTGTCAGAGTTTGGGATTTATTGACTGGGAATTCTGTTCGAATGTTCACTGGACATAAAGTACGTCGTTTACGATCTTGATTGAATTTTTTTATCATACTTGATGTTTTTTAACAGAATTTTATTAATAAACAAACGGAATTATTGTTGTTTTTGCTTACGTCTAGCTCCAAGCTCTAGCTTAGAGTATCACTTCACTGCGACTTCACTGTGTTTTCTTCCTATAATTTTATGCGTTATAGAGTAGAACCCACAGGTTAAGGTGCAATTTTTACCCATCCTAGCTATTGCAACTTGCAACGAAGTTAACCAATCAATTTCAGTATAAATACTGTTGTACATAGAAGTGCACAGAGCAAGAAATCTATCAAATCTGTACAGTCCCTCGATTAGTATGTTCATGGTCTGTGACGCAAGCTGCTTATAAAAGGGGCTTTTTATGACTTTATTTGCAGTAGTTTGCCCCACTCACCTACTCTTTGTAATTTTCCAGTGTTTGAAAATATTTTGATTAAATAGGATGCAATTTTGTTAGTGATTTGGTCAATAAATAATGCTTGTCTTTTTCCCTAGGGTGCTGTTCATGCAGTGGCTTTCTCGCCCGATGGGAAACATCTCGTTTCATCAGGTAATGATAATAATGATAATAATCATAAGCAATATTTATACAGGTTAAACCTTGTCAGTGGTATAAGTAATATTATTGATAAGGGCCCTGTTTTAAAAATTAAAGAAAAATGAAATCATCAATATTACAATGTAACAAGGTAATTTTGAAAATGGTGAAAATGTACTGTGCTAGAAAAGTTCTCCAATATTTATCGTTGAAATCCTGTAGTTAGGTTAAATGGCTATAATCCTTGCAGATATTTTTTAGGTCTAAATGTCGCAGATTATTACAGTTATAAGTCTCCAAGCCCCCCTGGATCACTCTGTGACCCTTAAACAACGCACTTACTATATTCCTGTGCAGCAGGGGGTAACGAGTTTGATGTGGAGACCATATGTAGAAAGTACAGTACAGAACTAAAGCAGACAGTCTAAACCGGATTCTGCAAGAACATATCCGAGGATGTGTTTAAATACGAATTAAAGAAAGGGTGCATTATTTCAAAGCAAACACGACAAGATTGATGCACTTAAGCTAATGTTTTTATTTACATGTGTTTAAGACCATGTCAGTATAGAACCACATCGGTATGTCACGACTATGTTCCTGTGTGGTGCAGTGGAATAGACTTGTAGTTCCGAATGTTGTCTTAGGGAGTTCGAATCACGTTTTAGGCTAAAATGCATATTTACAATTTGATAGCAACCTTATTGATAGAGTATACTCCATTTTGATCTTTTATATATCAATATACTTTCACGTTCAACAGCTACCATAATAAAGAAATTTAAAATAATTGAGGGCACTTATTTTCAACTTTTGAAACGTTTCGACATGCGTCTTTATCAGTAATGAAAATTCCAGTAAAATACAACGCATATATAATCAACAAAACAAAGGAACAATGTAGAATTAGGCGCTCTAACGTAAACAATTTTTTAATAATTAAAAATATCTTAATATATTTGTATATCAATTCATTTATTTAACAATTTATTTATTTGACATCCTAGCCATGTTTTTCATGATTGATTTGTCGTGTCGCTTCAAACTTTGACAGGCGATAAGGCCTAATTCTCTTGCAACACCATACCACAATCTGAAACATCAAACAATCACCCAACATAAACAGTTACGCTTGAAATATAAGGTGCAGTAATTAAATAAAACAATGCTTATTGTGTAATTAGATACATTTGTAGTTGCTAAAATTGTTAATGAATTAACAAGAATCTTTACCTTAAAAGGATCCTTCTTTGCTTCCTTGACAGGCGTTGACAAAAGAATCCTTCTTTGGAATACAGCAGATGGTGTGCCAGTCATTGACCTTACAGGTCACACTGACTCGATCTATGCTCTCTGCTTTAGCCGTGATGGTCACGTACTCGCTTCAGGTAACATCTGAGCTCATCTTTGAAATTAATGACCAAATGCCTTTTTTTAAATATTTCTTTTATTTCTATACGACAGCCCTGTAATTCAAGAGCTTTTCGAAAAGCTGTGTCATGTTAAATATATCATGAATGAAAATTTAAATCAAATCGCATCAAATTTTACCATGTCAATAATGAACATGAATATGCTTAGGCCAAAAAGGCAGCCTCTTTTAAAGCTGCTAAGGAAAGGTACTATTTGAAGCGCGGATTGACGTTGCTTTTTGACCATTTCAGGCGTTCGTTCAAAAAAACATCTGCAGCAGTATTGTGCCTTACATGTAGGATCCGAAATTTTTTTATGAGGCATCTTAAATTGAAACATTACAACTGCCTCCCAATGTTTAAATTAATTGTCATGTAATGGGATCAAGGATACCAGCTTTATAGGAACCTGGGGGCCTATGAGAGCACGGGTGGTAGGAGAGCAGTCGGTGTGCCCCTTTTTCTCTGAAAAAACCTCTTACTTTACAAAAGTACTTTTTTTATTCTAAAAGCTGCCCGCTCTTACTTAAGAAATGTCCCTTTTTATCGTGAAAGTGTCCATTTTATCGTGAAAGTGCCTCATCTTATCGTGTAATTGGCCCTTTTTATAGTGCACCCCAATTTGGATGCCCCTTTTGTACAAAACAATGCCGCTTTTTGAGGTCCCCCCCCCAACTTTTCAAAACGTTCCCACGCCCTTAAAGGATACCCATTTTGCAGATGAGAATATAATAACGCTTTTTCTTCCAATTTTTCTTTTGAAATGTTTTCGTATTTTCTGAGAGAATTGTGAAGTTAACAACCCATCATAATCGAATTCATTCCAACTTATAGTTGATTTATTTTCCGTGTTTTTAGGTGGAGTAGACAACTGCCTAAAGTTATGGGATGTCAAACGAGCATGCAAAATGGAAGATGATGAAGAAATGGATCAATTCGAAAACAAGTATGTACTTGTTTACTTTTCCAAAATTTGTTCCATGGTCTTAACCCATGCAACTTGAAAAGATAATGTGGCTGCAAGACTTTCAGCGAGAATTGGTACTTTCTCAGTGGGGCCGGGGTTACCTTTTAGATATCTACACACACCAACAACGAAGTACTTCCACCGCCTCTTTACCCTTACATAATCTGTTATACCTTGCAGTCCTAGAAAGAGACGGGAGTGCAAGAAGTAATGAATTTCTGTTAATGATTTTATTATTATTTAATGAAAACACGTTTTAATGATAAAAATGATATTCCTGTATGCAAGTTTATTTGTTTTCTCTTAGCTAGTCAGATATTTTGTGCGATATTTTCCCCCACTACAGGCTTTTTCATTAGAGAACTTGGCTCAAGCTTCAGCCTGGCTTATAATATTTTTCAAAACAATTTCAATCTCCGGTGTAGCAATTCTTCTTATTACTGTATAGCAATTTACATTTAGAAAAATGATATTTATGGTTTTAAACTAATTGTATTATAAAAAGTTTGCCTAGTCCTTTTCAACCGATATTGTCACTTCCCCTGCTGTTTTGTCGCTATGTTTCATTTGTTCAATTTGTTGCTGTGTTTTTTATTTTTGTGGCGAATCTCAACCAGATTTTCTTCATAAAAGTTTTCCCTTTAAAATAACATGCACAATCCCGTTATAATTCCATTAAACAATGTCATTATAATAAATATCTATTTATTTTTCAGCGAATCCGCTTTTGAAATTGCTTCATTCCTGACAAAATCTACTTCAGTTCACTGCCTTCATTTTACACGCAAGAACTTATTATTGAGTGCTGGCCCGTTTTTATCCACACATTAGACTGCATTTTCTGAAGACAGCGAACAATGAAGACATGGTTATCGGCAATGAAACGAAGAGACGATTTTTAGAATGTATTGTACGAAGTATAAACCACATTTTAGGGACTGTTGAAAAATGTGTATCATAACTTGCAGGCACGCCGGAGCCGGGGGGAGGGGGGCTGGGGGGCTGGGGGGCTGTAGCCCTCGCACATTTTAGCCGCTATGTTATATTGGATGCTTATGTTTTTAATTGCACTATTAAAATGGCAAGGTGACCTCTGCCTATTGCCCTTGTGTTCTTCTTGCCATTATCCCCATCACAAAGCTTGGGCATGTCTTGACCTTTTAATTAATCCACTTACAAGGAGCACCAACATAAACTTGAGTGACCACGCCCTAATAGGGCCTAGCCCAATATTCAAAGCATCCTCACTCGAAAATATGCTCCGGCGTCCCTGGCTTGTCGATTCTACGGTGTGGTAAGAAAGTTGTCGATATAAAGAGTACGAAGCTCTTAAAAGTAAAAATAGTATTAATATCGACCTGATTTCAGTCCTGAAGCTTTCTTAGAATTTCTCTACAAAAATTCTTATTATTTTTACCTTAACTAAGAGTAGTGCTGCTATTTCGAAATACATAGCATTTTTGATAATTGAGACTTTAAAAAAAAAAGGAACTATGAATGCTCAATGTCACTGGTCGAGCAACTAACTATTGCCATGGAACTTTTTTCCCACATGGCAGAAAACCTTCCTTTGACACGAAAACATCTCCAGCATTTTGAAAGTACTCTAACTCTTTCATATCTTGAGGGACCATATAGCCCTTTGATCTCTAGCAAGAATTGTTAACTTCTTTGGAGGGGCGAGGCGGGGTGGCTGTTGCTTCAATAGCTTGATTGATTTGAAGTTCAACATTTGCCAGCGTTTTTGCTAACAACATAAATTATAGTATCCCTTGCAATGTGACTAGACGTATAAGTTCCCACTGCACAACTGTATTATCACCTTGAGTGAAAGGATAAGTGATCTTAACCTGATGTTTTATATCTTTTAATCTCTCACACATTATCACATAAGTTCATCAAAAATATGTCGGCCTTTTCATTGAATTATAAACTATCAGATATAAAAATGTTGCTTTCTCTATCCCCAATTATTTGTAATTAGTGGCAGATAACAGCATATTCTGGTTTCTATTTTTCAACATCAAGCCCTAATTTCATCTTTCTAAGTTTACAATCAATTTTTTTATAATTGTGAGTGTCTGGGATTTGCATGGAGGCGGGACTTTTAACATTGCATTTAAATGCAAACCATCGATATTACCTTTTCTCAAACGCTACGGCTAGCCTGGCTAAAAGACTTTAAGCCTCCTGCACACGCCCCAGAACGGCATTCCCTGCAGAGATCCCCATACTAAGCACTAATTTGAGAATTTGCCCCCGTGGGGGATACTTAGTATATTTTGCTGACGGGATGTGCACTCCTTTCCGGGTATCGATTTCGCCTCTTTTTTCTAGCACCGGGTATCGAAGAAGAGCACTTTTTCTAAAGCCTGTTGCCAAAAGGGAAATTTAGCAAGACTTGGGGTATTTTTTACGCTTTGGAGTATACTTTTCGCCGATTTTTTCTAAAGCCGGGCACCATTGAAATTCTAGAGCCGGGTCAAAAAAATTTTCTAGGAGTGCACACCCCCGTACAATTTTTGGTCTTATTTTGATCTAAACTATGTCGGCCTTTTCATCCTTGTATTTCTCCCAGTTTATGTACAAAGGAAATGTTATTATGACAGCAAAAATAAGTAACACTGACCCCAAGAAAGGGATAAAGGGGAAAAAAGTTTAAAGATGGAGAAAATGGGCATTTAAGTTAAAAAAAAGCTTTCTTTAAATTATTAGAGAAGGAGTTGTTTGAGAGAGAGGGATACTGACTGTATATCGAAAACGAGGTCTATCAGAGAGAGGCCGATTACAACAACAACAGCGAAAAAGGATGAGGCGATAATTTGAAAGTTGTTGAACACAAACGCTGCGATTGATTAGGGGCCAAGATGAAGTGTTTTCAGGTGAAAATTAATTATATTTTGTGTGTAATTTAAAGACGTTTAATTCTAGCCATAATTCATAACTCTAACCATAGACCTATTTCTGGTATGGGAGGACTTTCGCGCGCAGTTTGCTAGGCCATTTTGTAGACCTCTATCTGTCTGTCATCATTTGAAATCTAGCAACTTGTGTACACACCCAATATACCGTTCTGCACGGATTTCGTAGCAGTGTATGGAAGCCAAAGAAGAACACGAGATTAAGCTAATATAAAATATGTTTGAACGACTGTCGATAATGTTTTTTTCTCCAAACTGCACATATTTATAACATTTAATCATACCATCTTAACAAATCTCACTGAAAGGTAACTTGCATTTGGGGGGCTTACAGAAGAATGAAATGATAATAACCATGAAAGATAATTTGTGTCGAAGGGATCATATGTTGTATCAGCAGGTAAAGGACTCAGGCCAGTCAATGGCTTATTTTTATTGCAGAGTATTTAACATATGATGGTCTTTGTCAATTCCTAAGGAATTACCTTACTTGTTGCACATTTTATGGAATAGCTCCGAAGATGGACCAAATATACTGAGGAAACTGATTGGTAGACTTATGAATTTGATGATACAGTACTCTTTATTGAGACCCTATAAATACAAGTTATAATTATTATATCTTATTGGTTCACTAACATTTCTCTGTTTAAGTAATTCTCTGCATACAATTTTTCTTTGTCTACAAGTTTGTTTTGTTTACATTTATCTATTCACATTGTGTTAAATTTTACAACATGTAGAGTAATGTAGCTGCAAATTGTTTTGTATTACTTTATTAATGACAAGTTTTATGTAGAGAATTTAAAATATATGAACTGAAACTGAAACTGTTTCTTGTGTAGGAAACCAAGATTATGCTTGGTAACAAGCTGTTTTATTTCTTAGATAACTGACTATGAAAGTGCATTGATTGAAAAATTGAACTCAGACTGTGTGGAAGAGCAGCTTGATGCTGTGAGGTAATATTCTAGTTTTCAGGAACATTTCACATGTGTAATGAATTTAAAAATGCTGGTTGCAATACTCCATGTGTGGGATGCAAATGATTTCTTTGGTGAAGATAGAAAAAATATTATAAAAGCATCCACTCCAAAATTCACTGTGGAAACTCATGAAAACAAGAGTAGTGAAGAGATGAAATCCAAAGACCCCTAAAGTTTAGAGATGCATCTGCAAATGTCTCTGTGTAATTAAATGTATAATTTGATACAATTTTGATTGATATTTTGCAGTGCTAATTACACTTGTTAACTCATTTAAAAACACACAAATTGCAAAAATTCATCATTTTTGAAATCCAATTTACAAACTTTATCATTATGATTTTTTACATTATGAACTTGCAATCACATTAACTTTGTTTGGGTACTTTTTCCCTTTGTGCCTCACTAATTTTTCTCTAAATATTCAAGAATTGGCACAAGCATAACTTTAGCCTTTGAAAAAAGGATAGGCACCAGTAAAACCAGTAAAGAGCTTGCTGCTTTTATTTGGATGTATTATATATTCATGCAAATTATTTTATCAGGAATATAAAGAATGCAACAATTGGAATAAAAAGCAAAAAATCATCTTTTATTTCAAAGGGTCTTGTTCCTAGGTATGTATACTATTTGGTGAACTAATTAACTAAAGTTAAATTTAATTGTTAGTTGTACTTTTATCAAAGCATTCTAATATAAATCATTTTGACAGATACAATTAAATAAAATATAATGTTCAAGGCTTGTGTCATGTGGGGCTTTAGGGGGCTAAGTTATATTCACAACTCAACAATGTTTTTAATCAACTCCTGGCTATTTAATTTAATTTATCTTTTGGATTCTGTCCAATGTTTTAAACTTTTCTGAGTTTTTATGATGTTAAGTATTCATATCTTATATTTCTTCAATTTGTTTTGAGCCCCCTTTGTTTTCATTTAAAGTCGGCCTTGATTATAAGCAGCATCCATAAAGCAGGTCACTTAGTATAGAGACGCATTCAACTTTTCATGTGTGCAGGAAATGGTATGTCCTTAGTTGGCAGTTTAAATTCAAGTGTTATGGTGCTTTGATACCTTAGAATAAATAGTTCCTTAGAGAACCCTTATTTTTAGACCACCCTTTAAGCTTTAAATAAATTTGTGAAAAAATTCTTTCTTTGAATCTCCAGATATATACGAGAAGCAATTTTATGCTTCAAGTTTTTGTGTTATAGTAACATTTTTGTCATAAAACAGTTTTCTTACAAAATTTTGCTACAATAGTTGAACATTTGGATTTGCAGACTTCTTGAATTGATGTTAAGTCCAGATGCAAGTGTCGAGTTTGCAATAGAAGGAGCAGCAATTTTGGGCAGTCTAGCAAGAGGTATGTGATTCCGTAATTAGTCATCGAGGCATCATATGCATCATCAGTTAATTGAAAAAAATTATCAAGCCATGGTAGGTTTGGTTACTCTGCTAAAGTTTCAGATTGTGATTTGAATAACTGTGTAGCCTGTCACCAAAAACTTGAACTTCTTCACATTTTCTCTAAGCCTATGCGACCAATTTTCCAATTTTACCTATTATCAACTGTGAAAATTGACTAATTTGACAATAATGTATCATTTAAATATCGAATTAAATAGTTAAATTTAGAATTAATTTAGTTTCATAATAAGAATGAAACAAAGTTGTATCATTTCAAAAAGCTGTATGATTTCCCTACAATCATCTCCTTGAATGTTATTGCTACAATGCTTCATAATTCAAGTCATTATCCAGTTAATCCTTAAAAATATTTCTACATTGGTTTAATCATTAATAACCATTTCACAAAGCTATGTAGGTGGACAAACCCAAAAAATATCCTGGAGTACAGAAACAAAAAATGGACCTTTAGCATCAGAAGGTTGACAACATTTGTCTGATCCTATCAATGTCTATTGCTCAGCATTTTTCATATTAGTCTTCTGCAGAGTCACCCTGTCAAGTATGCTTCATGTATGTTTAAAAGAGGCGCAAAATGGAGCCCCTAAACAGTTCAATGTGCTTTTTAGAGCACCTTTATGTTGCTCAGGGTCATGCCTGAAGTTAAAGTTTAATTTTCATATTTTTGCATCGCTTTACAGGAACATCAGAGGATTTGAAATCAATGCTTGATTCAAAAGCAATTCCAATTCTTTGCAGAGGTTTGTTCTTTAAATTTGTTTTTACCCTGTCCTGAAACTTTGAGGTTATCTTGTGCTGGGTTGCCATACTCCTCCACCCCCCCTGTTGTCATTTCCTTTCAAGGGGGATGTGGAACTGCCAACTTGAAATGCGACAACAAAGCGCAAAATACACACTTGTGGCAATGAAAACCTACTGTCCCAACTACGTTCAGCAGCTATTCCAGGGTCGAAGCCAATATGGGGCTGGGGTTCCCCCCAAGGACCAAAAATCGCCAGTTCGTCGAAAATTTGCCCTGATTTACCTGTTTTACACAATAGATTAAACAATAAGCTATTGTTCTTTAAACAATAGGTCTATTATTTTGCTGTCCATTGTCGGAAATTTTGTCTTTCTTGACCCCCCGCCCCCTGTTCGGAGGTGGCTGGATTCGGCCCTGAGCTATTCTATGTTTTGCGTCCTTCCATCGTCACAATGTTTGTAGTACAATTAAGGGAGATGGTTAAGGCTTACTTATTCTCGAAGCCAATGAACACGGAGATAAGTTGCCTTTTAAGATTAAGAGAAGAACTGAGAATCATCATCTGATAGAAGTTTACATCCTTTTCTCGGTTTCATTCATTTCGGGGAAATAGGGTTGGAATAACCGGGGTGGGTTGGGAATTTTTCAAGATATTTTGCGGAACAAACGGTTAATTTCAATAAAAAAAAGAACTTGATATAAATGAAAAATACAAACAAATGTTGTATAGTTGCTATATTTATTTGTCTTTTTGACCCTGATGTTATTTCAGAATTTAATTGCCAAGGGGATTTGAAAAAGTTTTTTCGAAAAATTAACTGCTTCTTCTCTGGACTCAAAAGGACATCTGTAATCAAAAACAACGTCTTAAGGTTGGCTCAAAGGAACATTCCATTTAGTACGCTGGTGATATTATTGCATGTAAACCCTTGAATGTAATGCAATTGCTTGGTTTTTAATTCAAGGTATTTGTCAAGACAACAAGGCCCTGGCAGTAGCTTGTCTCAGATCATTACGTGCGTACTTTGTGACGGGAGAAGTTCAACCTGACGTCATTTATGAGGTTAGTTGCAGAGTCCATAGAATATCGGTGTATTCAAAGGATCCTTAGTCATTATGATAATCATAATTATCAAAAGGATTTACAGTTGGTTTATCTACATCTACGTAACCAACTTAGGCGGCCAACGATTTAAAAAACCGCAAATTAATCTTAATGCAAGTATGATCCTCACATCTGTTTCCATCCCAAATGGCTATTTCAGTCCTAAGCTTTTCAGGGAGGTTGCAAGTTTTAAACGACCGTTAAAGGTATCCGTGTCACGCGGAATCTCGCGTACAGGATCCCGCATGCAAGAATCATCACCCCTCCCCCCCCCCAAAAAATAGAATCATTTAAACAAGAGAGGTTCTTTATCAAACTACATTGATATGTCTTTTTGAGAAAGATGGCAATAAATAATTAACAAATGAACCAAGCGGGCTGAAACGTAACTCAACATACGTCCATAAACTACCAAAACCCTGAGCGCTTATTCAAAATTTCAAGCGCTTATTTCGCCAGGAGCGGTTATTTGTATAGGGCGGTTGAATACTCAGCTAAAGTTTTTTAATAAGGACGGATCACTCGTTGGCCATATACAAATTGAATTTTCCCGTCTTATTGATTATTTTCAAAGGAAAATCATTGGACCACTGATCCGCTTAAATTATTGGACCAAGAAAGCGTGAAATTGTACTTTAAGTTATTTCTAATTCAGGTTATTCCTGCAAAATATAAAGCTGCTACGAAAGAATTGAGTGCTGCAACTATTCTCTCGGTAGAAATGTTAAATAAGGAAGAAAAGTGCTCACATTTTGATTAAGATTTTACGCAGAAAGAATTTTGATACTTCCGATTCGAAAGTAACTGTTTTATGTAAATACACTTGAATAAAACTGACCCGAAATTTCGTCACTGTTACGGGCCTCATATTCTAGAATAGCTGGTATTTTATAGGGGATAATTCTTTCTTTACCTGAACATAAATATTTGTAAGTCTCTTCTACTTTAATATCATCAGTTTTGATACCCCCTAAAAATTTGGCGAAATGCACTAAAATGGTTAAAGAGGTTTCTGCCTCTAATAATTAGAATTTCTCCGAGTTTGAATGGATGGGTTCAGTGGCATAGTAACTGGGGGGCCCCGGGGGCACTTGCCTCCCCACTTTTTTCTAGCAACAACCGATGTGCCCCTTTTTCTCTGAAAAGCGCCCCTTTATCACAAAAGTGCCCCCTGTTTATTCTAAAAGTTGCCCCTTTTCGTTATAAAAATAGTGTCCTCATCTGTCTCTCTAGTACGAAACAGAGTATCCCTTTTTTCGATGTGCCCCCTCACTTTTCAAAACGTTCCTACGCCCTTTGATTGGTTATGGCTAAGAAGTGACTTATGGGTAACTGACTGCGCTTTTTAGGCACGGATCGAATACAAAGCAGTTTAGCAAATTTGTTCATCTTACCTTATCTCAGCCGGTTTTATTCCAATTTTATGGTTTACTAATCAATGCTTTCAGGAGCCAAATATCGTGTCCCATTTGGTCCAGTTTTTGTCACAGTCGCCCGCTGAAGCTGAATGTGCTGGGAATATTTTGTTTCGTTGTTGCAAGGTATGTGAGATTTGAAATGATTTTTGCGCTTTATGTCATACGTTACGTTACGTTACGATACGTTACGATACGGTGCGATATGATTCGGTACAATACGTTGTGTTACCATACGTTACGATTCGATATGATTCGTTACGTTACGTTACGATGCGATACGTTGTGTTACGATACGTTACGCTACGTTAAGCAAACTTGGTAGGTACTTACCGAAGATGATGCGGAAATAATTGGATCGATCCTGGTGTTGCATAACACTGCATCCCATGGAATAATTGTTGATAGAATTATGAAAACATGAATGAATGAACTAGAACTACTAAGGGTAATCCTTACCATAAGATTACGGTATACCTTCGGATCACGAGAATCATACATTCCTCCCTGAAAACTTTTATCTACATGAAAATACAATGTCTAAATGAATATAATATCTTAAAATCTACAAAAACAACTGCACAACGGATGTAGGAATAGGTCTCTTGGGTACAAAGAGCTTTTTTGCTCGTCAAAACGAATGTTGGGTACAAAGAGCTTTTTTGCTCGTCAAAATGAATGTTTTAGAAAACACTTGTTTCAAAGGTTTCTTATACCAACAGTGTAGCACAACAAATGTTAGCTACAAGAAAATAATTACTTTCTTGTTTGTAAAACTGTGTCTCAGGTTATGGTGCACACCGTGCGTTACACCACTGTGCATGGGGTACTCGTAAGCATTTTTGTCCTGTACCATTGAAAGAGCTCAGTCTGGCGAAAAACATCCTCAATAGCTTAGCTTGGAATGTCTTTATTTACGTGTCTGGAAACCATAATCCGTGAGGGTTAAGCGATTGTGGCTTCGCGTCCAGTTTGAGACCCGCGCAAGCATAAATTTTCATTACTGCGTGATACTGTTTATACACTATGGCAAAAAAGCACGTGACCAAGCCGCATTGGAATTTCAATCCTCCTGAAAGTTTAAGCCATCAATGACGACTTTTCAAACCACAAGAAACATTTTTCATCTAGAAAAACTGACACCTTAGTATGCTTATGATTGTCCTATTTATCCCCGATTCTGAACTTGCGTGATTAAGATATCATTCTGCAGGAACGGTCTAAATGAATATATAAAAGTCCGAAAGTACCAGTTTTGGTCCAATGAAGTTATACCGTAATCTTAATATTACCCTTTCTTCTTCTTCTAAAACGTCACACGCAGTTAGTACTGCACGACGCGTCTGACAATGCCACACCAGTTCTTTCTATCTTTTGTCAGCTCAGATAGTCTATTCAATGTTTGTGCTTCTTTAAATCAAGTTCAATTCCGATGCAGGCCTAATCTTGTCTTACTGTCTGCATCCAGGTCGTCTTTTGTCTTCCTCGGGGCCGTTTTACTTTTCGAAGATAATCTTGAAGTGATTTTCTTGCAGGTTTATTTGTATGCAGGCACATGAGATGCCCTAGCCTGTTAATTTCCTTTCTCTCATTACATTACTCCATGGTTCACATTTCGTTCTGGCATAGAGCTCATTGTTGGTAATATTTATTTGTCAGTTCATTCCGAGGTTTTTCCTTAAATGCATGCGCTGGAATGTGTCGATGGTGTTTTAAAGCTTTTTTGTTAGAGTCGACAGTTATACAACAATACTTCCCTACCACCTAATAAAAATGACTCTAATTCCTTTCAGACTACAGAACACCAAGCCATGCTATCAGAAGCAGATATAATACCAGCGTTGGCTCCTTGGCTCAAATTTGAGAAGCCGGCTGTGATACTACCAATTCTTTGCTGTTACTCAGCGCTTGTCTTAGATAATGAGATCTTAGCAACAAGAGTGAGTGAAAGTAAGTGCTGCGTAACCAGCATATTATATTTATCTACATTCAACAAAGTTTTTGCAAGAAACGAAGAGTTTTTGCAAAGACTCCATGTTATTAGTTTGTTTTTCAAATTTTTCCATATCTGGCTAGACGAGCTATTACCTTACATTACATTAAATTACATTTCATTACATTACATTAAATCTCATTGCATTACATTACACTACAATAAATTAGATCACATCACATCTTTTCGTTACATTACATTTTATTGCATTGCATTACACTACACTACGTTAAAGTACATCATATACCATTCATTACATTAAATTGCATTGCATTACATTACCAAACAATACATTACATTACACTACATTACAATACATCGCACTACCTGACATTCATTGCATTACATTTCATTTCATTACACTACATTACATTGCATTTTAATACATTACATTACATTATATTACATTAAATTGCATTACTTTACATTACAAAACATAACATTACATTACACTACATTACAATACATCGCATTACGTTACATTCATTGCATTACATTTCATTTCATTACACTACATTACATTACATTTTAATACATTACATTACATTATATTACATTACATTACATTACATTACATTACATTACATTACATTGGAGATTCTTCCAAACAATGAAGAGCTGAACTGGTTCGTTTTATTACTAACTCGGCAAACTTTTATTCCCTGTGTGTTCCCATTTTATCTTGGTTGATGAACCACCAATTCTATTAGGAACCTCCAGCCATGGAGCCCGGTAGCATTTCTTTGAAGCTGCTGTAAACGATGCTACTGCTAAACCTAAATATTCCAGTTAGTGAAGCGTTACTTAGCTAAAACGTTCTCTACTAGCTAAACTCAGCCAGAACTTCTCAGTTTAGGAAATGTTGGAAAAATAAGCGCAAGACAAAAGGAAGAAAGATTCTTCTAAAAGTTATTATATAGTGCGAAACATGTATTGCCTGACCACCTGTTAACTATGATATTTTGTCTTCATTTCATCAGCCTGTTTGGGAAATGCCAAAGTGAAGGATTTACTAATAAGTCTATTATCAAGGGATAAAGCTGATGAAATCCAATTGGCTGCTGCTAAATGGTAATTATTGCTTCTGAGAAACAAATTCTATTGGATTCGTTGTATCTTTTGTTTTTGATTGTCAATCTAGTTTCAATTTTTGGGAGGCATCGTCAACCCGTCCGTTGCGGTGTGTCAGAAACTTTACTTTTAGGGAGGCATCAGCAACCAGTCCATTCAGGGCCCTTATTTAAAGTTAACTTTGTAAAACCCTGTTATTCGTAACGCTTTATTTTTATTATTGTTATCTTCGTCTTTTGTTGTTTTAATAATTTTTTTAAAGCTCGTATATCTTTATCAAGCATTTTTGTCATTGGATATGATATAGGTTACTTCAAATAAATAACCCCCTTGTCGTTTTCAAACGCATTTCTTTTCATTTTTATATTTGAAAGGGTGAGGTTAGCAATGAAAATATTGTTTCCCTCATCCCCCCTCAATGATCATCGAACAAAAACTGATCATTGCCGATAGGACATATAAGAAAATGCGCAGCTCTTTCGAATCAACTTTAACTCGGGGGAGGAGATTGAATAACGCACTTTTTGACAGGGGGTGCAACAATTTTACAACTGATTGCAGGTAACACCTCCCAGCAGCATTGATTTCCTTTCTTATAACGCTTTCTCTCCTTTGACCTTTAACTTTTAATCTCTGCTTCAAGCCTCGCACCCTTATGGACGATCCTTCCTATTTTAGTTTGGCAAATTTTTACAGAGCCGGCTCGATGCTGGTCACTGATGACGTAATACACTCGAAGGTAAGTTCAACATAACATCATCATCATCATCAGCATAGTGCAACATCATGAGATTTTGGTGATCATGGTTTGCCACAATTCTCTGCTGCTAGTGGTGTGTGTTAGTTCTGACTCCTTGATTGTTTTATTCCCTTTGCCTTGAGCCATCCAACTAGGCTGTTAATCATAATAAAAACACTCGGCGTTGTAAAGCTACAATGAAATGATCAACGAAGACCATAGGGTTACTCAGAAGATCATTTTTTTAACGCGTTAACGCTTTTCTGATACTGTAAGGTATCTTATGAAAAGTGTTATCATTTAATTTGTTCGTATTACCTTGCTATTCAGTGGCGAATATTCAGAATTATAATTGGAGAGTCCCCTCCAATTTCTGACAAGAATATAACTAAAAAACGGAATGCATAGATGATGCCTTTCTGCCTTTCTCTGTTCCCATTCCTTTATTATTGCCTTTATAGATGAAAATCTTAAGAAGAGGGTGTTAAAGACTAATGAGTTAGAAAAAGTAATTTAAAAATCAAAAAAAGTAACTGATTTCTGGCTCTTGAATTTAACGACAAGATCGTGAATGGGGAGGAGGACCTGAGGCCTCACCTAACCTCTATAATTTCTGCGACCTTTGCCATTTAACGAAGATGTGTGTAACTTCGTTCAACAGATACGTTTTTGACGGATGATCAATTAAGAGAGTATAATGTTTTAAAATTAATTTAGAGCTTTCTCAATTACAGGTGCTATCTACGTTTGTTCGAATGTGTGCCAAAAGCAAACCAAACAGTATTCGGGTGCCTGCATCCCAGGCTCTTGGTAAGTTTATTTTTTATTTATTAGAAACATTCTTGAAATACAAGATCCAACCTTAAGCTATTAATGGAAGTATTTCATTTTATCCTAAACTATTTCAATACCAACTTCGCTGCTTAGGTTGTTTGTATGATAATAATAATAATGAAAAATATATTCAGTCAAGTTCATTATCCTATTTAAAGTCGCCATGACTTCTCCATGCTTTATCCCCCTTGCGATGTCTTATATCTCACTGCATCCACCAATCACATATCTTCATTATCATCGCTATCATCATTATCATCATCATCATAATCATCATCATCATCATCATCATTATCATAATCATCATCATCATCATCATCATTATCATCATTATCATTATTATCATCATTATCATAATCATCATCATTATCATCATCATCATTATCATCATTATCATCATTATCATCATCATCATAATCATCATCATCATCATCATCATCAACCATCATCATCATCATCATCATCATCATCATCATCATCATCATCATCATCATTATCATCATTATCATCATCATCATTATCATCATTATCATCATCATCATAATCATCATCATCATCATCATCATCATCATCATCATCATCACCATCATCATCATCATCATCATCATCATCAATCATAATCATCATTATCATCACCGGTAGGCAATGGCGATCACTGCTCTCCACTTCTCCCTATCTTTAGTTGCTCAAAGGATATTATTGTTAGCATTGCCAGCCACTTTCTTAGGACTTCCATCATCTTTGTGCTTTATTGTTTCTGCCCCTCTTCCCTTTGACCTTTCCTGTTGTTTTTAAAAGTTCTAGCCCTCTTCATTTCATGACGTATCTGAAGAATGTTCCTTGTCGCTTTGTTATGTCATGGGCAAGTGTTCTTTTCACATTTACCCCTTTTAAAACACAGATAAGCACTGCTTTATTCGATATTCAATATTTATTCTAAACCGTCGATACATTCTTAAAACTCTGAAGAAACGTTTGTTTGATATCATCGATTGCAACTTTCTGTCCTCTTTACCGTCAATATGTATTGATATGTATATGTGAGCCATCTATTAAACTGTTTTTCGCCGTGTTTCCCTTATAATGCCTGTTTAATTACCCTTTTGATATTTTATTGATAGCATTTCTGATTGAAGAAGACAGCGACCTTCAGCAATTGGCTTCCATTTCAAATCATTTGATTCAAAATATTGCAAACTTTTTGAATACTGATGAAGATTTAGACGAGATGGTGGAACAGGGATTAAAAGAGGTATTTCGTCTAATTGTTCTTTGTGCATACGTTGTATCCATTATTTGACCATTCTTTTTCCGAAGCTTATCCTGAAGATCTCAACTATTTGGCAAGGCTGTGAATTAGTTCTTGTTGGTATTGTCCCTAGAGCTTCCTTTAATCCTGTCACCCCCGGTGATTATACAGTGGTACAATAATATCAAAGGCGTCTGCTCAAATTGGAAGGGGGTACAAGAATTGGTATTCGTTAAACGAAGAATCTTGCAGGTATTTAGAAGCAGGTTCGCCCAGAAATTAAAGGGATTATCTCCTTTTTTGAGAAATAACCAACTGTCGTTGAAAGGTATTGGCCAGATGGTCGCTCTATTTTATTTTACTTTCTCTGATAAAAGAGTTAATTTATGTTTTCTGTGACAATACCAAGCTAGTGACGTGATAATAAATTTAGTTGGTAGTCTTCGACAATTTTACAAATTATTTTCTATTTCTTGACATTTAATGCTGTGTTCTGAAAAATGAAGGACGGTTTGGTTTACTGTGATACTTGTTAGTCTGAGGTAAAACAGGCGCCCAATTTTGCATTATAACTATTCTTCCTCGTTCAAAGGTTGTTTTCAATCCCACTGACGTCATGGTACCACTGAGTTTTGCTTTCAAAGCTTTCAAAGCTGCGTAGGAGCCCTCTAGGACAATGCATTGACTTGATGTGTCTCATTAACTTGTTTCTGTAATATTGTGAATGGTGCGTGTGGAAACTCCTTTTAGAATTGATCAGGAAAGCTGAAAAAGATTTAGTCCTATTGAATTGCAATCTCTGACGGTTGATTTCAACAATGAAAGCTAGTACGAAGGCCGAGCTGAAAAAAAATCATATGCCACACCCAAGTCGCTCCATTTTCACCTTGATGCTTCGATTTGAAGGAATTCACTTCAAATAGCTAGCTGATGTTATTGATCGATTAATTTAGAAATTTCATTTTCATTTCAGGGTGCATTGAAGGTCTTTGCTGCTTTAGCTGCTAACGATGAAAAGATACGGAAAAGGGTATGTCTTAATATTGCCTATCTGAATAACTCAAATGTTTTTATAATTGAGCATTTTGACCACTACACCTTTTTGATTTTCAATTTTGCAAGTCATTTATTTGATTGTATGCATAAAAGAAATACTAGGAACTCTAGTTTAGGTTAGAGCCACACTTAATTTGGGACACACATTTTTTTAAGTAGCCTCAGTCAAGGCCTAGTTCTTTAAGTTTTTATTTTTAGACCTTTTCTGACCAAATTCTGCTACCAAAAGTTCCTTAATAGTTCTTTAATTTTATGGACAAATTTAGTGACCTGAAAATATCACATACGCAAGAAAAATAACTAATTTCAAAATTATATACTATAAATTGTGGCTAAAAAAGCCAAAACGCAAAGAATGTAAGAAAAAAGTTCTTAACAAATAATTAATGCAAGTTTGACTGCAAGTGAATGGAAGTAGCTTACTAATTATGGATTGTTTGCATTTTAAAAGTTAGTCACAATTAGAAAGTTCCTTAGGGATTTTGTCTTTCATTGTATGTCTTCCTTAAACTTGCTTCCTAAATGTAGGTTTTTTATAAAGTGACTCCTTATAAAAAAAAAGTATGCTCTTCAGAACAGTATGTAAACACTACCCCTTATAACTGTGCTTTGTTTCTAGGTTGTTGATTCCACTGACAAACTAAATGCTGCCTTGATTAATGCATTACAAAGTGACAGTACAGCTTTGCAAGTGTCTGCATTGCAATGCCTTCTAAGTTTATCACGATCAGTTCAACAGCTGCGTTCCACCTTTCAAAATCAATCGATTTGGCAAAGAATTCTTGACATTCTGCAGACGAGTGAATGTGAAGACCTACTCAGCACTGCCTCTTCCGTCCTTTGTAATCTTCTTCTCGATTTCTCTCCATGCAAAGATGTAAGTGTGTATGAATTTCTACAGGAAACAGTAAGTTGAAAGTAAAATCTCTTTTTGGTTGTCTGTAACAGTTTGGCATTATCAAGGGAAGGCGGTACGAGGGGTTCTGGACTGGAGACCCCAGAACGTCCATTGCCCCCCCCCCAATTTCTATAGGAAACAGTAAATTGAAAGGAAAGTCCCTATTTGGGGGACTGTGATGTTTTGGAATGATCAAGGAGAGGGGTTTCTTGGCTGAAGTCCCTCTCTGATATAGTTTCCCTGCATCGGCATTTTGAGGCATCAACTTTTACCTAGATTGAATTCAGCGATCTTAACATTTCGCTTCCTAAGCAGTCCGTAAACTAGCATCAACGCTTTACGCCTTTGCTTCTAGCCCCGGTCCATAAGATTATCATCGCTACCTCTTCAGCGTAGCTTTGCGCTAAGGGCGACGCTTAAAGGATTCAGGGGGTTTATGTCTCATTCACTGCTAGGGCAAATCCAGATAACTCTGTACTGGGGAGGGAGGAAAGGCAAAGTTGTTTAAAACTGCAACACCCCCTTCGGATCCAGGAAATTACCGACAGTTACACTCATCTTCCAAAGTGGTAGAAATTTTGATTTTTCTATTTAAGACCTTATGCATGTTAACATCTTTTGTATCACAATTGTGCGGTAATTTCATTTTACACAACCACTCTGTATAGCTTACAATTTGAAGTCAGAGGACTGCCGTAAATGTCAACTTAAACAAGGATTCCGGTCACTGGTGGTTTTCATCATGGAAAGTGGCAGTGATACAGTAAAGCTGCAATATGAACATTTGCATTTTTACATATTTTTAATATAATATTTTTTGCATAATATATAAGTATGATATTACTGTTTGTCGTTTTGTTTGATATTGTCTATTTATCCCTTTATTACAAATTTCAGAACGGCTCAAGTGTTGACTCGATTTTCGCGATTTTCAAGTGATACCCCGAATTTTAAGCCTTTTTTGAGAATTTTAAGAATACTGCCAAAAAGTGGATATTTTTTAACTCACATATTTGTCTACAATTACCAATTATGTAGAAATATGTGTAGTATTTATATACGCTTGTCTTTTTGCAGCTGATTTTGGATAAAAGAGTGTTGGAAATACTAGTTGCATTAACCAAACGAAAAGAAGCTCCTTTAAGATTAAATGGTGCATGGGGTTTGATGGTTTGTAACCTTAAAAATAACGTAAAAGTAACTGTAAAAATCTAATGATATTGTGTTTTCCCCTTAAGGCAGATTTTGGGGGTATTTTAACATTTATTGTTGATGACGACGATGATGATGATTTTCATTGATCAAATGATTCTCTTATTATGTGTTTATTGATCAAATTATTTTTATTTTTCCAGAATTTGTCCTACGATGCTGATGAAAGTGTCAAGGCAAAAATCTTACGGGAAGTCACTCTTCCCCATTTGATACGGTATGCAGTTTGTCTTTACGTTAGGGGAAATGCGCGTGAAAAAGCCTATTCCATTATCATTTATGGTTTATCATAAATATTCAATTTTCAATCCTCAAACATAAGAAAAGATAATTTTGTATCCCCTCCAAGGTTGATAAGAGAGAGAATTGCATATTTTTCCATCTCTCCTCTTGGTAGAAATCCATTTATTTATTATCAACATTTGCAGAGGGAAATGTCTTTCAATGTCCATCAACATTTTCTTGTTCTTTTCCTTAAAATCCACAAATTTTCTTGTTGATCATAGTTAGAAAAAGTGCATGAGATCGGAAGATAAAATCCAAAAAACCCATCGAAATATAAAACCAGTTGCAGATTGAAAACCACGTGAGAAATGAAAACAATGCATCAGATTGGCTTGTTGTTTTGACCAATCAGGACCCATTGTGTGCTTTCCCGGCGTTTGTCTATTATGAGGAGTGCCACGGCTCAAAAAGGGGTTTTTAGTGTGCTAAAATATATTTTCGGTTTTCTGTGCAAGTTTTTGCTTAAAAAGTTATCTTAATATACTTCTAAAATTATTCTAATTTTCCAAGAAGATTTGGGCTGAGGAACCCTTTTAAAAATCGATTCCCTAAATTGTCTCCAAAAAGGCTCCTGAATTTTGACCACTTGTAAAAGATGATACACGTTTTTTTTTAAAGGAAAATCGAATGTCGATGAAGCCTAGTTATGTTCTTAAATTTTTTTGGTTTGAAAGCGTAAAATGCACTTAACATGTTCTTAATTTCCTTGCCCTTAAAATGTGCAATGATTTCTCAAAAAAAACAATAATTGCTCGGAAAAGAAAAATGTTTTGGCTAGACAAAACTACAGGTACTTGGAATAATAATTAGAACACTATTTTAAGTTTTATTCTTTTTATCTTATGTTTTTTGAAAGAAAGCTATGAAGCCTTGTCATTTTCTTAACATGATCTTAACTTTGAAGCCTTTTGTTCCTATATGGTTTGTTCTTATAAAAAAACGTGTATGCATGGAACAGAGTTTGAGATGTTCGGTGTAAAATAAGAAGATGGGTTATAGTAAAAGAACAATTCGGGGTATCTTCTCATGGCTGCTCGGCATCATTCTCTAAGTATTCTCTCAATTTTTCAAGAAATAAAATCCCCAGGGTTGCATAGGAAATTTTTGTGATAGGGAATGAAATGCGCAAAATTGAACGTTCTTGCCAAATTATGCAGTGGAAATTTTGTTTTATTATCAATTTTGTTATCTTCCTATTACCACCATTTGAATTTATTCATTTCCCTTCCTTGCCATAACTCATAATTCTTTCAAATTCTTTCATTGTCAACTGTGCCTCCCAGTTAATAATGCACCTGTGAACGACGTGCCTTGTGGCTTTAGATTATGCAGGCCTACAGACCTACATATTTGTATATAAAAGATTCTGATGAAAAGATCGTATTTTGGCTTTAATTTTGTTTCAAGTTTAATATTCCTTTTTTAGCTTGCTAGAAGATCCAGACATTCAAGTAACAATCAAAATTCTTGGTTTACTACGAAACATTTTATCTGGAAAAGATGTGAGTATAGTAACTTTTGGTATTTGAAGCGTTTGTTAAACTGTATTGCCTTTCAAATGGGCTTAGTAACAGCTTTGATGACTGCTAACCTGGTATAATCATTTTGATAGAACATAGCGGTTGAAATTGTTGAATTAACATAGGGAAGGGGTTGCAAGACGGATAACTACCCCGAGTTTCTCTATGAGCCTATCAGAGCTGAAAGCCCATCGTCGTGTTCGGTATTCTTGTATGCTAAGTAATGGTAACGATATAACTTTAAATGAAATAGTAAATTATTTTGCAAAGTGGTGAGTTTAAATAAGCGATTTTTAGAAATAGATAAGACATCATCTTTTCCGAGAATGGTGTAGAAGTCGAAGCTTTTAAAAATTTGCACTCGGTTTTGCCCTGTTCATTATTGTTACTCTTACTGTTTTCCTTAGTGCTTAAAATCTCGTCTATCTTTCGCTGGTTCTACAGATAATTGTCAAAGTCCAAAAGAAAAGGCAAGAAAAGGAATCCTCTAGGGCTCAGCAACTTTTATTCATAATATGAGTTTAACATTTCTATACTACATTGGCCTCTTTGATTACATATTAGTGCGCAATTAATATATATGTTTGTTGTTTATTAATGTGCACATGTAAATAAAACGGGATAGCCAAATGAAGATAAAAACTGAGATTTCGCGGGCTCTTGGCCTGTTGAAATACGCTAAGCAATATAATCCAAATAGCACAGTAACTGACGTGTTTATACTATACTTTATTAGATTAAATGTAATTTGTATTATTCTCATATCATTTTTTATTCTCAAGGGCATTGATCAAGTGATTGAAGACAGCTGTCCGCAAATAATTTCAGCAATAAGGAACATTATCCATTGTGAAACAATATCAGCTGATATTAAAGACCAGGTTAGCGGACTTATTTACCGTTTTTAGAATCAAACATTGGGGGGTTGTCATTATGCTGTCTTTGAAGAGTAACTGATTGTACAGATTGCCTTTACCAGTAAAGGGGAGAGAGTTTTGGAACCCCTAAAAACTTAAAAGGCCTATTTAGAAAAAAATTTTTCCTCGTCTTTTTTGACCATATGGTTAGAAACTTTTTATTGGAGTCAAGTTTTCATATTAGCAGATTATATGTTAGTTATTAGAATGGACGTTTGGACGTAAAAGACTTATGATATATTAAATTATTCGGTGAATTCCAGTTCCACTATTGAAATGCTTTAAGGCAACATCTTTTTAAAACGTTTTGGCTGATGATTGGATCGAAGTTTTCATGATACCCGGATTAACTTTTTCCATTCTGAGAGCTTTTTCAAGTTTATAAATTATCCAAGACTGCTGATGTGAACTGTAACACTAGAGTTTTCGGTAATCCGTGTTATTTAAATTTTCAGGCTCTTTGTGTGCTTTGCAATGTTGCAAATAGCAAGTTTGGTAAAAGTCAGATCATGGCAGAAGACGAGCTGCTAAAAATGGTGATAAGTTGCCTTACGAGTGATAACCAACGAATTCAACTTGCTGCTGTGTCTTGTGTGTTGAATTTGTCATCCAGCAATGAAGAAGGTGCCCTTGAAAGACAGACGAAGCTGCGCGATCTTGGTGCTCAAAAGCAATTACAGACTTTGCTAACAACACCAAATATCAACTTATTTGACAAGTAAGTGTATTTTAATGTGTTTTCTGGTAAATTTTGATTTTAGAGCTCTAAAGCTTTTTACGAAATACCAGGGATGTAAATACATATTCACTTTAGCGGGATGAAGCTCAAAGGACCAAATTTTGGCAACAAGGGACCGATACAATTCTTGCAAGTAGAATTTGTAGCCATTAGAAAAAAATGTTTTCAAGATGGATTGTGTTTTAATGTAATAATTTTATCAAGACTCGCTGTAATTTAGCACAGTGGTATAACTATGGTTAGGGCAGTAAAACTTATTTATACAAGGTAGAAATAATCCAAATTCAGAGCGTTGTCGCACTTATCGTTGCAACGAGTGAAATTACATTATCATTACACCCGATTAATTAATTGATTCTGGTGGTTAGAACTGATGGGAATAAAAAGTTTGTTGAGTTCCCATAAACCTGCAGAGGCGATGCTCAGAGATGTGGCTAGCTGTCATATAAAAAGGGGTGTCGAAGAGGGTGAACCCCCTCTTTGTTATCTCCCTGCTGATATTTTATTTTTTTTTCACTGATTATGACGAAGTCCCGAACAACGTTAACCGTTCGAGAGCTGACAAGCATCTTGCAGCAATAAAGAAAGCTGCTTCAATTAGAAGAAATTTCATTTTCAAACCCAAACCATTTCCATTTTCTGCGATGATATTTTTTTTAGAGAAGTAACCTGGTCCGAATCATGTTGATTTTAGGCTTCCGATTGTTGTGCATTTCGTAGAAGAATCAATGACCTTTTGGTCTGCAAATCGATGGACTCATTTTTCTTATAAGAACACACAAAGTTTGCCCCAATTCAGTCTTCTTATTCTTTTTTTTTGGGGGGGGGGCATTCCAGGCTGGTGTTGCTTTTAACGTACCCTCACTAGATAACACAATGTTATCGTACTCAACAATTTAAAAGTTGCACGCATAAGCAGACATGATTGTGCATATTGAAAGCACCTTTTTCCGTCTGGCATACCTCCGATTACGAAAAGGTATGACGAATGAGAATACTCACCTACCTGAAATACGCACCTGTTGTAGCAGTAATGGAGGGTTCTATTTGGAGGGGCTCAATCCCATAATCCTTCAAAAGAGCGACAACAAAATACGTGATAATCGAAGTGCCTCAATTTCTCCTTCCTCCGTTCTCAGTTCATGCATTCCTGACTTCAGCGATTGATCGAATGTTAAAGGCCATTGTGTCAGGTAAGAGCCTAGGAGAAAGTTGAAAATAACATCGATTTCTGGCGCACGAATTTCCGACAAGAGTGACCAGTTGCTCAAGACCCCGCAATTTCTGCCACTGGTTGTGGGGCAAAAACTAAACCAAATCACTTGATTTTGTTTTTGAAAGGAATAAAGCTACAAAATTTCCAAGTACGCCTCTATACACCCAGACAAACCTTATTCTTTAGGCTGTGTGTGCTTACTTTGGGGCTTTCAGCTTTTAGATCTTCCAATCATTTTGATCATAATGTTCCTCCACTTCATTTTCTCAGTGCTTATTATAAATCTTTTTGTACAGTATTCTTCAATAAAGAGTTTTTCCTTTCTTTCTAGAGTCAAAGTTACATTGCAGCAGTTTTCATAACAAACCCATTTCGAGGCATCGCATATACTTTTCGTCATGCCTATGTTTGAACCATAGACCAAGAAGATAATGTTCATTATTTCCTCGTATGTTAGCTATATATCAAAAGTTGATCTGCGCATTGTAATAAAAATATTTGTAAATAATATTTATAGTAATTCAAACTGTTTTTATCTGTTGAATTATCTGAGTTTTGGTGAATGAAGTATTAGGGCCGTTGGGGGTGATTGAGGGGATGGGACGTGACATTTTCCAAGATCCACACCCGCTCAAGAATAAGGCACGCCCAGTTTGTAAGGAGTCTGGTGCTCAACATTCAGCAAGAATTCCTTGGAACAGTTCTGGTGGTAGGCCAGATGACAAAGACAGTATTTACAGTGTTGAAGTAGCCAGAAGCTCATGGTTGGTATTTAGGTCATGGTGAATAGAGCCAGACAATCCTACCTTCAAGATTCCAGTTACTCTAGAGGACGTGCCGAGAAGTTAGCCTGTGTCCCAGACCATCACCTTCGCATCTCGCATCTATGTTATCTTGAATGAAAGACTCGATTTTTGCTGTTTTGCCCGGTGGGTCAACTCCAATTGTCAAGTGTAAGAACCCGCATCTTTAAAATCTCTGAGAAAGGGGTTCAATTTAATCCCAAGCCAAGGACAGAGAGAATGGAAAGAGGGGTGCTTTGTTGAAGAATGCAAACAATTTAGGAAAAGGGGGTTTTTTAGGTCCAACTCATCTTAATAAAAACAATATGTTCTTTGGTTTCAGGGGGAAAGGGAAGGGTTAAATTTGAGTTAAAAATCAGAGAAAAGGTTTAATTTTCTAGAAACTTAGACGTGGGTGCTTACACATGACAATAAAAGTCGACTCACCGGGAGCTTACCTAGCAAACAAGCAATTTTATTTGTTAACAAAGGCTGTACCCGCAGATTTTCTCCTGATACCCATTTTCTAACCTCTGACGGATAGACATCTTGGTTGGCTGAACAGCATGGAGAGGGTTCGCAGACTCGCCGAAGGCAGGGAATGTGTTTGACATTTTGGGAGTGCTCGTTATTGAGTTTTATAAACAAGCTTTGTTTTCCCATAGAATGAGCAGCGGGGGGAAACTTGCGGGGATTTTACTAGTCAATAGTTCGTTGTGAATGCAGTCAACAGCCTTGACAATAAAAACGCGAAATGCTCATAAATATTTTATGAAATGCCATTCACCAGTAGTTTACCGTTCATTTCTGGAAAATTTGTTTACTAAAGATGGCGCGTAAACAAGTGCATGATGGGAGATAGGTTCACCACACGTGCGCAGAATCAGTTCCATCTTTCTACTTTGGGCCTAAATTCATCATTTGCTCATCTGCAGGTCTCTAAGTTGTAGAGCGTTTTATCACAAAGCAATGGCTGATTTAAAAGGCTTAGACAGCCAAGAGGAAGAGGATCCCACCATCGCTGAAGATGTCGTCGTTACTAAGTATAAAATGGCAGGAGACATGGCAAATAGTGAGTGGTTTTGTAATGGAGTTCTCATCCACATTTTCCCATACAAAGGCGCGCATTCGCGCCTCACTCAGGAAATTTGTCGTCTTCAGTTTCAGTTTTGCATATCGATGAATACGTGCGTGCAATATATGCTTGCGTGTTTTCATAATTTATAACCAGAATTTTGATAGCTGAAGCTGTAAAAGCAATTTATTGCATCACATGGTGCAATGATTAGACTACGAAGCTCTGATATTGGCATCGGAAAAAGAAATTTGCAGATGCAGTAAGGCTACTCACTTCAGCACAGGATCGTCTAAACAATTAAATATTTCAAAAGGATAATTCAAATTTAACTAACCACCGCCATTTTAAGCACGATTGCAGCTTCATAAGCCCTAAGGTATAAATGAACTTAATGAGAAATTGGTGGGTAGTCGTTGCCACATGTTTTTGTTTGAAATTTGGGAATGATCGCAGCGCTTAACTCTCTTCATTATCCAAAGTTATTTCTTTAATTTTTACTGAACTTTCTTCATAAATACTGTTTTGTCCATACTTCCTTTGACGTTGCAAAATTACTATGCATTTTTGACGTTTTGAAGAAAATTCGACGTCAAGTCTTGTTTCATCATTAACAGTCCTGGATACAAGTTTCTCAATACAGCTGTTTTTCAGCATCTCTGAAGTTATATTGGAAAGCAAAAATTAATTAATATTTGGTTTGATGACACATTCATAACTGTTTGAGCTTGCATTTGTGTTCATTTTTGATGAAAATAGAATTGCAAACACCAATGATCCCTTTAATTCAGCTTTACAGCATGGAGAATTATATTTTAATTAGAATGTAAGTGTACTAATGTAATAATTACTAAGGATGTGACAAGATTTTGTAAAGGCTTTTTATCAATTAGTTCACACTTTTTTAAATGAATGAGAATGTTCAGTCACATCACTTAACTAACTAAATAGGTTTTTAAAACTCTACTTTGTAATTATAACTTTTTTGCTCATCTTAAAATTGTTAAGAATTGTAAAACACTAACATGAAATCATTTTGTAAAGAAGATATATATACAAGTTAAGTTAAAAAGATATTTCAAAATCCATCCCCATGAAAATAATCAAGTAAGCACTGGAATTGAACAAAGGTTTTTTGCTTTTTGCAAATATCTATAACTGCATATGACTATTCCTTAGCTCACATTATGTGTTTTATCTAATGCAAACAAAATTTATAAAAATATGAAAATCAAGGTATTTTTATTTTATTTATAAATTTGTCTTCAATTAGTGTCTATAAGTAAGGTCAAAACTTTTCTTTAGATTGCAAGCTCTAAACCAGGCCTTGCCTGGAAAGGTGCACAATTGACTGCCATAACCTATAGTCTGGCGTAAATTATGCATGGAGCATAATTTATCAAACAAAAAACTACTGCATAGTGTATCTTGTGGCATAAAACCACCTCTCTGTTATGACTACAGCAAATCATAACGTCAAGCTCATTCCATAAATAGAAGGACTTTCTCTGGCTAATCATCAAAATCATGATTTAAAGGAGTTTTAAGGAATGCACAAAGTAATGAAAAAAACTTTTCTGTAGTGAAAGCTCCAAAGTTAACTAGTTACCAGTCTGATATCTTGACAATATATTTATCTTCTTCCTGCATTCTGCATCCTGGAAATGAAGGTGGCCTTTATGCAACATGATCTTTTCATATTTATATTAATGTTATGGCAGCAGTAAATGTTTAAAATGGTCCTAGATTGCAGTAGCCTTGTAACATGCCTCTTCTGTACTTAAAAAGTATTTTTAGTTGGTGTGGAAAACAGTGCCCCTAAATTATGCAAGGGGCTCAATTTTTAGAGTACCTTGATTTAACTCAGGGCAAGGCCTGGCATAAACCAAATGAAATTTTGATTTCTGGCTAGAGTCATCGTCAGTGATATGTCTACAATTTGAAGGCCTTTTATAGAAAAACTTATATGGTACATGATGGAATATCACCCTAAACATTAGACACATCACTGAGATTATATTAATATGTGAGAGAAGTATATTTCATGAGATATATATATATTTATATATATGCTGTTTTATTTTAGGGGTCTTGAAAACAGTTATTGAAGCATGTAAAGAGGGTGCCAGTGCTCGAGCAATTTGTGAACTTGGTGATAAAATGGTCTTAGATGAGACAAGTAAGGTATACAAGAAGGAAAAGGAGATGAAGAAAGGTTTGTAACAAAGAAATCTATAAGCTTATAACTATCCCTAAAGTTGGATATAATGTGTTTAAAAGGTCTTGTTTTTTACAACTGGTTCAACAACCACATCACAGAACATTAATAGAGGGGGGGAACCCTTGCACCAAAGACCATCTAGCATGATAACAGTGCAGCCACCGTAAAACTGACCATTCAAATGACTGCCAGGATAACCTTTATAGGGGGATTTCTAAGGGCAGAATGTTTATTGACTTTTTGCAGAATTAGGTTCTTGTTTTTATGTGGTAATTATAAATGGCATTATGTTTATAAACTTATAAATGGCATTATAAATGTTTATAAACTATATAGATTAGAATTCGCTATCTCTAAAGTCCGTTAAGTCTTTTGCATATTATTATTTATTTCTTTTCATTTCAGGAATTGGTTTTCCAACTTGTATTTCTGTGAACAATTGTGTTTGTCATTTTTCACCTTTACATAGTGAACCAGATGTCACTTTGCAAACAGGAGATATGGTTAAAATGTATGTAAATTTTCATGAAATATTTCCAAACTGTTTCATTTTATTGGCCATTATCGATTAGATGTATGGAAGTAAGCGTTCAAATCACACACTGGATTTAAAATTGGGTTATGCCAGGGGTCTTGGTAGGTTGCAGGAACCAATGAGCACCTGGCACATATTTATGTGATTGTCTTGTGCCATGTGAGCAGTAAATTAATGTAAACAGTAATTCTTATGATTGCCTAACAGTAAATTAAACTGAAACTATATTACCACTGCAGAGTCATGTCAGAAACAATTTCTTTCACTCATTTGTTCAGTATCGAGAAGTTTAACAAGATCATCATTGATTGGTCGATTCATGTTTTTTGGAAATGCGAGCATACTATTGGTCAGTAGGGCTTGGGTTGGTATTCCCCTTATTGTCTAAAAGACAAAGACCACTTTTCAAGCACAATTCTGGCAATGTTTGGTTTTAAACAAAATATTTCCTATTGTTGTGCAAATCAGATAATTCGAATTAAGCCAATCAAAATAGTCTTTGGAAAAACTTCTGCAAGACCCATTTCGTTCTTATACACCAAAATATTTTATGTAACACAATTTTTTTAAGAATTTACAGTACACATTCCAGGCTACTATATATCCTTTATCTATGACTACCTTGGGGCCATAGGCATATAGACATTCACTTACAACAAAAGTGTACTGAAAAACTATGTTACACTTTGATCAAATAGAAAATTCATACAAAAGTAACCACAAGAAGTGTACCATACAGTTGTATGACGTAATGTGAATGTTTAAGTTTATCCAAGTCACCTTTTTTGTGAATGTATTTTAGAATCCTAATCTTCTAGAAGTAATCTTGACTAATATAATTGCATCATCTATTTGTGATATATATAAATAATGAACAAAGCTTGTGTTTTGTTATTAGTGATTTAGGTGTTCACATTGATGGTTTCATAGCTGCAGTTGCATTTACCATTGTGGTCGGGGCAACAAAGGTAGGAATTTTGTTTCTTTTTTGATAAACAGAAATTGAATATTTAGCACAAGGTTTCTATTAAAAAACAAGCAACATTGATTGTGAACTTAATAGAAACATTTAAAGAGCTAACGAGATGATCCATCATTCAATGTCAGTTCATTCTTCTTAACGCCATTCCCTGTTACCTATATAAAACTATGTCTTTTTATGTTTACTGTGAAAAGGAAAAACTGTTTTTATTGAAGTTTCTTTTGACTTTTCTGCTGCCATCTTGAATGTGCTCATTTAATTGTGCTTGGTTTCAAGTCATGTGCCAGAAAGGAACTTTGTGATTGTTAAGTATCTTTGATCATACTCTGAATACTCTGAAAATGCTCCCTATGCTAGGCTGAAATGTAAGGTACAAATAGTAGAATGTATATAATCTTTATGTTCCTGCCATTTTTGTTGTTCCTCATGGTTAACATTTACATACACAATTACAAGAATTCCTCGAGAATGCATTAGGCAGCCGGCTGATTTGTTTTTTGAATAACTTGTTTGATTCTACCTTTAAGCCTAGTGGGTGCCATTTCACCAACTGCAAGGTAGGCGTTGAAATTATGCCAAGAATGCTTTGTTATTTGTTCTCCCTTTATAAACTTAAATCATATGCTAAGCTAAAGGACTTTTTAAATATAGGACAACCCAGTAACTGGAAGAAAAGCAGACGTTTTACAGGCAGCATATATGGCTGCTGAAGTCGCACAGAGGCTTGTGAAACCTGGAAATGAAAATGTGACTGTTACAGAAAATATTCAGAAAGTTGGAGACAGCTTCAAATGTAAACCTGTTGAAGGTAAGATTGATATTGATTGTTTAAATTCACTGATGATAGAGTTGATCTGAAGTGTTAAAAAATATTATGGTAATACCTTCATGTTTATTTGGTGACTAGTAAAGATAATATTAATTAACAGAACAGCACATCCATCCATTAGCATGACTCCATGGTTTGAGTTAAAGGTCCAAAAAGGTTGTGACTGCCCTGGAGCCTAGGTCCCTCTCTTGACAGACCTGAATATAAGTGGAACTTGCGATGTGACTTATTAAAGGGTAATGTACTCTTGTCTATCAGCAAGTTCCAAATTCTCTATTAACGTTGGTTAGTTAGAGATTTCTTTCCTTATTTAGGCCTTAACGTGTGTTGGTTATTCCTCCTACAAACACTTCTTTTCGTTGCGTTTCGTTAATTCATCAATGTAATCATGTAAATTAAAACTTTCCAATGTCACCTCACAGATTGATTCATTTATCTTACTTTTTTTAGGCATGCTCTCTCATCAACTAGAGAGGAATAGAATTGATGGTGACAAAACGATTATACAAAATCCTAATGAGCAACAAAGGTTTGAGGTTATCAATGTGTTTCTTTCCACTCTTCTTAGGCAGTTAATTCTGGTGTAGCTGGGAACATATATCTCTCATTCTTCTCAAATTTTATGAAGACTGGCATGTTAGCAAACGAACACCAGTGAAGTGTTGCATCAGTTGCATAATGATCATATCTTAAATGTATTCAATTATTGTAATAATGAGTCTTAATTAGCATATGAAGAGGGAGAACTTCCTCATCTTATCGGTAGAAACTACCATCGAAAACTAAAGATTATATGTAATTAAAGATTAAAGTTTATATAGATATTAAAAATTTTTTTCTAAAAGCAGGAAAGATCCTCAAAAAATGTAAATAAAAGTTATGATAGATGTGAGCTAAGAGCTGCGAGGTTCAAATTGGCATCCTTCTTTTTGTCTTCTTTATTCTTTAACCGTTCATGATAACTCTGTGCTAGTTTTGGCAGTTTTTGCATCGACCCTTTACCCATGCTTTGAATAGAGTTTTGTGTTACCATTTAACCCTTTCACCCCTGGACGGACTATATGGCCTAATGACAAACACCTGAAAAGATAATTTTTCATGGGGTTAAGTATAAAAAGATTGTCAATGTTCTGATGGCAGTTTTCTATAATAGTTTACGCTTTCACCAAAGTTAATTGACTACGCTACCCCCTGAAAAGCGTAGAATTGTATGGGTTTTGACAGTTAACTGAAAAAAAATCCGGATGCGAAAGGGTTAAAGTTATGTTTATTATTACAGGAAGGAGCATAAGAAATGCGAATTTCAAGTACACGAGGTTTATGCAATTGATATTTTAATGAGCAGTGGTGACGGAAAGGCCAGAGAGAAAGATACAAGGACTACTGTTTATAAAAGAACTGAAGAGCAGTACAGTCTTAAAATGAAAGCATCACGTGGTAACTATTCCAATCTGTTGTTTTAGACCATCTTCACACAATACAGGCTTCATTTGATATCGGATTACTTTCTATACCAAATAGGCCTTTGTTTCGCGCGGCACCGATTAAATCCGATACGCTCCGTATTGTTTTTGCGAAGTGAAATCGCTCCACTTTGGAAGTGGTACGTACTGATCACTTTTCACATTTGACCACTCTGAAGCTCGTGTGAACACACGAATTCCAAATGTTATCGCACCAGAAACCCTGGGTCAAGCAGACATATTGTATCGTTGCAAAAAAAAGTTCTTTAAAGCAGTAGACTTATTGACGTGATTTGAAGAAGAGGTGATCCGTGTGAAAAGAGCTTTGCTCTACCCAACTAGGATCCAAACTTTTAAGCAGATTTTTTAGGGCGCGGCCGCCTGACTTTCCATCGGGACTTTTGAGCTGTGAATGTCATATTTGGGGTTACCTTTACATTTTTGTCTTACTCGATTCTCTGAACAATTGCATAAATATCCTACGAGTTGCTTTGTCCAAACTTTTAAGCAGATTTTTTAGGCAGAGGCGGTCTGACTTTCCATCGGGACTTTTGAGCTGTGAATGTCATATTTGGAATTACCTTTACATTTTTGTCTTACTCGATTATCTGAATAATTGCATAAATATCCTGCGAGTTGCTGTGAAAAGCTTCCTGTTAGCAACTCTGCCACCCCTGACTGTCATTTTCCAGGCCAGCCATTTTCTTTATTTATTAATTAAATTAATTTCTTTCCCTTTTAGTATTTTACAGCGATGTTTGCAACAAATTTACGATGATGCCATTCACGCTCAGGTAACAAAAACATCAGGTTGCCAATCAATCATTGTTATTTGCATGAAATACAAGGGCTACTCTGAATAGGTCTTGCTTCATCTGACCTTACTTTACGCCTGGTAATGAAGAGTGATCAAAACAAAAATGCAAGAATATTCTGTCAGTGGGATCATTGCCTATTTGTCAACATCTCTTAACCAGTGGCGAATACTCGGCCAAATATTGGGGGGCTAGCCTATTGTTTTGAAAAGATTACATCACACATTTCCATTGTTTTAGAACAAGAGACTTATGTCTTCCAAAATATGGGGAGGGTCAACGCCCCCCAGTATCCGTCACTGTTCTTAATGTCTGTACTTACATCACTTTTTTGGTAAGCCCCCTCCCTACCTGAAAAGAAATTCGCTTTAGAATCTGAACCAGTTTCAAAGTTCTGAACCAGTTTCAAAGTTCTGAACTTTTTATTGTAAATGATGTAACACAAAACAACGTTGCCCTTGTTCTTCTCTGTTCATTTGCCAAAGGTTCTCTTCTTTCCTTATGATTTTTCGTGGGTGTGCTATCCGAAACCCGTAAAATAACCCTGGACCTAACCCAAAACCTTGCCCGACCCTATCCCTTGCTCAAATTTGTAACCCAATTCCTATACCTTTAAATTTCAGAAACTTTTGCACACAAAAATAGACCCATGATTCCAGTTATTTTTGCCTCTTCCTTCATTTATCATTTCCCATTTCTAAATTATATTTTATTACATTGTATTCATTTTTTCTTTTACTACAACTTGTTTTCTCCCACTATCTTTCACATCGAACATTTTAACAGCCAAATGACAAGTCGCTTATGTGACGACAAGTGCCATACGAAATTGCAAAGGGAACGTTACCTGAACAAGTTATATGTATCTCGAAGGGTTTCGAGGACATGAATTCCCTTCTTATACACTCCGTAATTTATGCAGTTCCTACGTAGCTCAGGTTTGGTTCCTTGATTAAACCAAAAGATTCCTATATGAAGTTTTCACACAAAGAAATTGTTATTATTCTCTGATCGTTTACATCGTAGATGTCGTCGTAGGAATGATTGCTAAAAGTCTGATTTTTATTTGTATTTGTAGAGCGTTTGAAGACGAGAAGAAAGCAAAGATGGGAGTTACAGAATGTGCGAGACACGAATTACTGAATGCATATCCAGTTCTTTATGATAAAGATGGTGAATTTGTGGCTCAAATTAAATATACCGTCTTACTGATGCCAAATGGACCTTTGAGGTACCTCGAATATCCTTATCATATCATTGCACTAGTCTTTCTGTGATTTAGATTTAAGACATTCTTTGCCTCACGTTGCTTAAAAACATTTTCGGCACCGGTTCGAATTCCCATCCCTACCATTTATGAGCAAAGCACCCTCGGGCATGGTGTTAACACGAAATTTTGCCTCCTCAAAAGTAAGTGGATTACAGTTGTCAGAACACGAAATATTTCTAGTGCCCATAGACTGTTTCATATTTGTATTGTCTGTGACGCAAACTACAGCCATTGTGACTCTTGACTTTTGATTGGTAAAACCATGTATTAAATTGTGTTTATGTTTGGTTATTTCGCAACAGGATAACATCTGGACCTTGGGACCAAGAAACTGTTAAATCAGAGCATTCAATAGAAGATGAAGATATCAAGGTAAGTTCTAAAGATCACCTGTCACTTTCATGTATATTGGAGCTTTTCTTAGATCTTAACGAGATCATTGTTTGGCGACTGTGGAAACGTGAGTTGAATTGGAAAAAATTGTCATTCTTATATGCCTCTAGCTCAGGAAAAGAAGGCTTTCTATCCAAGGCAGCCAGTTTTTGCATCTTTTCAGTTCTTTGTGTTGTTATAGTAATGGTTTTGAGAATTTTTTGTTCTTTTTGCAGGCAGTTCTTGCTTTATCATTGAATAAAAAAGCACAGAAGAAAAAGAAAAAGAAGGTATGTTTGATTTTAAGCTATTTGTACAGAATATATTGAAGTAAATGTGCACTAGAAAGATTATTGGTTAATTTTTTATGCCAGCGGTATAAGAATCGGTTGTTGCTATCTATGACAATTGAATATGAATTAATACAGATACAAATGGTACTACCACCAGAGTTGAAATGTTCAGAGTTTAAAGAGTTCAGAAATTAAAGACCTTGTCGAGTTAAGACCTTGAACTTAAACGTTAAAAGTTTGGAATTTAAAGATCTTAAAAGTTCAGAAGTTAAAGTTTAACGCTAACTTGAGGTCATTTCATTTCACTTGATATATTTAAGGGGGCTTATCCTGTTTTTCAAGGAGCCTTTCATTAACATTAACAAAAATTATAATAACATTTAAAGCTACAAATTTATTTAAAAGTACTTTATTATTTAAAAGCCTATATATTTCCACACTAGTCATCAATGTAATACCTTGTCTGTTGTCAACGTAGGCTGCAGCTAAAGCATCGGAAGCATCGGGAAAGGAACCAACTGAATCGGAAGATCAATCATCGGAAAAGGTTGCAGAATGATAAATGACGTTGAATAACCAAATGAATAACGAAAATGGATTCATGCGATGGGGAGGTGGTGGGTGGTCAGAGTTAAAGGTTGCAATGGTACTTAGGTGTGGATTTGATGCATACGTCAGGGGATATGTGTACTGTAATTTAACCACCATGTAGAAATCAAATAAAAAAAGGCCAAAGGAAAGATTAAATAGTCTTGTAATGCAAATATCGTGCAATGTGTCTGGAATATTACCTGCTTTAGTAATGGAGTTCTTAGTAAGAGTATCAAATTTATCATAAATTATCAAAAATATTATGAATTATTTCGTTTCAAAATACTTAAATCGCCTTTGACAAACAGCTAGGATACTTTCTTCCTCTTGAATATTCCATGGCAGTCTTCAGACCCTGTGGACTGTTATGGAAGTGGACTACCTCTGCATAGATTACACGCTTGCAAAAGCAAATTATTAGTTACCACTTTTGAGGTAAATCTAATTTTTCAGTCATCGATTTGTTTACTCAAGTTTTTATCGCCATAATTGTGTGCTCAAAATGTCTTTTCTCAAATATGTTCTCATAGGATACTACTGTCCCCAAGTTATTTATGACACCCACTGTTTAATAATCGTCAATGGCAAGTTCAGTAACCAGTTTTCTTTTCGCATTCTTGTAAGAAAGTCCGCAGTCGTATGTACTTCGTAATGCTTTTAATTCTCTCAATGCGTTATGCTCTCTAGTGTCTCTCAAATGCCTCATGTAGCTCAAGTTCTTCACCGCCATACACCTACCCACGCTCTTGCATTAACATCGATACTGCCCCTAAACTAGCCAGCTATAACGACATGAAGGCCCTCATAATACACTAACTCTATTATACTTGTATTCTGGTAATCGCTAATATGAAATTTGATTGGTTGCATTTCTCAGCGGTGACTGACAAATGACCAATGGCCAGACAGTTATTGTTAAATCATTGCTGGTTACCAGGACATGAAAAGCATCATTCCACCATAATGCAGATCTGTATAGCACTCGTCCTCCTGGAATACAAGGAATTGCTACAAGGGTATATTCTATCGCACCCCCACTTGTGTTTTAGCCATTGTTCCTGGGAGTATAGGAAGAAGCAAGTCTTTAAAGATAGAGATTCAAACATCCTTGCCTTTGTGAGATTTCGCTGTAGGTTATAAGGCGGTATCTAATTTGTGCCTTTCTTGGCCTGGCATTATTCCCCTGCCTCCTGCACATTTGTTCGCACAATGTTAAGGTGTTTTTAAATTTTTAATTGTTCAATGAGTAAGTCGCGCACACCCGACACAAATTGGGTCCCCAACAAGAAATAAGTGCTGTTTTATCACCTTGTCCTGGAAATGGGTTGGGTTGGCCATAAATGACTGAATTTTCTAAAGTTTTTGTTCGTTAGATCCAACATTGCTATCGCCTCTGTCAGGTATTTATGTGAAAGAATCATGATGAATTGCAAGCTATGTTTCTTTTAAATTTTGTAGTTAAACTCTTTCTCTCATAACCTCGTGTAAGGCAACTCAGTGTCCTCTCGTCATTTTCAGTAGCAGTTAATTGCGCATTTGGTAATTCCATAATTTAAGAAATCAGTGCTTCATCTGTGTCTGAAATTCTGAAATAAACCTGCTGCAGCTTCTGCCATAACTTTGGGACCCTACCGCTTCACAATGAGGCACAAGATCAAGCCATTGTTCTTGGTACAACAATTGACAACCAGAAAATGGTAATTAGCAAGTTTTGCCCAAAATTATCCAAAATGAAAAATCGACTATTTATGTCCACAATTTCTGGTGCTGAGATGTGGCGAAATTGGCCTAAAAAGTCAATAGCTTCGTTTCTTGCAAATTTTAAGTCTAACAAATTTTTTTTTTTGGTTGTATATTGCCCAAAACTCAGTCGTATGGATAAATAATTACATATAATGTTGCAAATGTTACATGCCACAAAGCGGTATTTTGGTAAAAATCTATCTCCCGGGAAAAATTAAATATTCCTGGCCTAAAACACCACGACGCCAAAATGCAACAAATTTTTACTTATGTGCTTGGCTATGGACCTTTTAAACTGTAATAATAAGCGGTATTTTGCAAATATTTCTACATGATAATAAATCTGACAATCAAGGTTTGTTATTGACGCAAAATAAATGATCCAGGTTAGTGTCTTTTCTCCAAAATTCAATTAAAACTTCTAAACTGCAATAAATATGAATTGATAATTTAACATTAAACGAAATGGTCTTTATCTGAGTTTTATCATGCTAACGAAGTTTTTTTCAACACAATAATCAGGATACTTTGTCCAAGACGTTATTGATGCCTTTTACGAAAAATATTTAAACTATGACCGGATACAGAGGCTCTGGGTATGTATATTGTAAGCTATAGATAGTGATTAGCAGGGGGGTCCAGGATTCTGGAAAAGAGGGTTGCTGTCCGCTGAAGTCCACGCGAGGGCCGCGAACCTGGAAGCCAGCGGGGTTCTGGGGTCCCATTTTCATTTCATTGATCTATTGGGAGGGTGGCCCTTCAACAAAGTATTGTTGCTAGGAGCGCCAGCCAAAAAGTGCGCCCCGAAAAATCGATGTTCTGCGGTGAAAAGGGGGAGCTCGCACCCCTTGCTTAGTGTTAGCATGTCAAGACTACATTCACATGCGAAGTTGTTAGAGCCCAAACAAAGGGGTGAAAAAACGGGCTTAACCCCGCCCCTATCAATTTTGATCTTACATCGATTGATTACTACCTGAGGACGTATTAAATATGTGCAGATTTTTCGAATCAATGTGGGGGACGGGGGTTGAAAATCTATTCTTTTCGCAAGGGGGGGCAACAAATTTGTAACTGGTTGTAGTGAATGGCTGGGAAAAATGATCGAAGACCAGAAATGCAAACTTTTAAAGGGGAAAATTTCCTATCGGCAAGTGGGGACAAACGAACGAACCTTAGTTACTCGAATAACTCAGGCCAACGGCAACTTGGCTTTAGAAGCAACTATTTGAAAACGATCTATAAGATACTATCACTAGCATTCGAAAAGCGTTAACAATACGAGGGTAGATACCAGGGGCGGAGCTAGGGTCAGAGGATTGGGGGGGGGGGCAAACAGTTTGACCAACTAACTGAAAATCTTAGTCGACTCAAAAGCGAATGGGGGTCACCCCCGCTGAACTCCCACTAGCTCCGCCCCTGGTAAATACAAATATCTACCTCAAGAATCGATATGTAATCAACGAGAACTATGCTTTGGACAGGTCATAAAATGCATATGAATTTGCCTATTAATCTAACTAAACTTGCAACCTATTTCACATTAGGAACAGTGCAACATTTATTTTATTATTTTATGGCCAGTGGAAAATGCAACGGAGTCTCTACACGTTTTGAAACTTCAAAGAACCGGGTCGACACATTCACTTTGCAAGTGAATACAAGGCAATAACTTTTTTATGAACTCAAATGGAATTTTGACACCAATCAGTTTTTCGTTTTTTAACTAAACTGCAAATCATCCAAGCTGAGGGTGTATCACAGGTAAAACATGTGTTTCAGAAAGTGTAATAATGATGCATGCTGTTCTGTTCATTTGGGGTTGATCAAAATTTAGGAAAGAATTAATCATCTGTTATATAAGGCAGGTAAAGAAAGTGATAGGGCTGTAGGTTTTTTGGAAAAGATTAAAATAGGGTCAGCAGATTTTTCTGAACGAATTTTCTCTCTCCACTGATTATATTGTAAAGTTAATTTTGCACTGCCTCTTAGCATAGAAGAACAGCGAATAAATGATAATCTCTGCTGTCGATTTGTTAAGGAAAAGGGTTCATTTGATACATATAAATTCATTTCCCTGAATTTATGACTGGGTTGTAGAATCTATTCGAGTTTATGGTCGTAATGAGGGCTGAGGGATGCAACAGGGTTACTATTGATAAAATCTTGGGTAACAAAAACATTCAGACGATAAACATGGTCTATGAAACTATTAATAAAGAATAAAATGTGCACAATAATAGGCAAAGCAAAACGGCGGCGACAAACAAAATGATTGTTAACTGCACTAAAATACTTAACTGTTAAGATATTAAAATGAGAATACTGATATAATGCCCCGGCATAAGATAACACATAAGAGATAGTAATAACTAATATCTATTATGAGCAACTTCTGTTGGGACCAGCCCAGACATTGCTAAAATATCGCAGATTTAGTATTCGATGTCGCTAAAAAGTTGACCAACTCTTTACGCGCAGGACGAAATTTTTCTACCCGCTTTAATAAAATGTCAAAATAGTTTATTGGCGAGTGAAATTTTAAGCGTCCTGAAATAACGATAGTTTTTCATATTTAAGATCCGAGGCCAAAAAAGTTACAAAGAATTATTCCTTGTGGGGTGTCTTATGCTAGTTGCCGAGCAAAACTTAAAATACCAAACGTTCTTTTTGTTTTTATAAACTTAAGCGAAGCACTTTTGCCCAATTAGCAGTGTAAAATTCTGATTGAGCCCAAGAAAGGCAGATTCATTACTCTCTTGGAGAAGGGGGGTGGCACCCATGTAACCCACTGTGACTCCGCTTCTATATACAGGCAGAGTGACGTAGTTTTGTCCAGTGAGGGCTTACAACTGAGTTAGCATTCATTGAACTCTTAAATTGCTTACTGTTTATGCGAATGCAGCCCTATTTGCCACTTGATTGGTTGCTTGCTGAAAAAGCGAATGCTGCTGAGAAATTAAAATTTAATTTTTATGACGTTTTAAGAGCTCGAGAAGCCGTGACACTTAAATATAAAATGCAGTTTAGAAAAGCTATTATACACGTATGAGCCTGTATGATGAACGGTGAATGAGATGAACGGCAGCATGATACTTGCACATCCAAGACAAAGTTACAAATTTTCCTTGCGGAATTCATCCTTACACCTTTTGCTCTAACCATCCCCGAAAGCAGGATGTTATTGCATAACGAAAAAGTATTCACATTGAACAGCATGGATACACATTAAAATTTGAGTCAAACGGGCCTGACTCTTCGCAATAAAGCATGCAACAATTTTTCCAGTGATAAAAGTATTCATTATATAGGTCGAAACCTACAGGGGTGCGTGAAGGACACCCTTTGTGATGTATCATTCGGCATAGTTTTAAAAATCGGGAACTTGTTGGGAGATTTTAGGTGAATGAGAAGCGACAGAAACATTAAGTGATTCAGAATTGAAATTTCAATGTTCTAAGACTCTACAAAATAAATCCTTTCACCCCCGGTGATACAATAGCTTTAAAGTATCATTAAAAGCGTCTGCTCAGATTGTACCGGGGGTGCAAGAATTAATGATGTTGGAGCGCTAATTTCTAAAAATGTTTAGAAGCAGATGTTTTCAATCATTGAAGGAATTAGACTCCCCTGCTAAGAATAATCAAAACTAAATGAAGTTCATTAAACAAAATGCTCGCCCCTTGGACGAAGGGGTTGATACTAAGCATGCTCAATAAAACAATTTAGTTCACATCATTTCTTGCATAAATATCGAAATAAAATGCTTTTAGTGTGGCTGAACATCTGTCAACAACATTTAGCAACATGGAATAACGAGGAAAAATAAAACTCAAATACAGCATGTTTTAAAATGAAAATTCGAGGTGATTGGAACAGAGAAAAAGATTGAAGCATTTTTTTAAATTAAATTTCAACCAGTACCTTCCAAAGGATTGTCCATGTTTTCTTCATCTTGATTTTCAATCTTGGGATCGACTGAAATGAAAATTTAATATATTGATATCAGGAATCGAAAATTTTGTTTTAACTTTCAAAGACTTTGGATAATTGCCCAACTGAGACGCTAAACTTTCTCTTGCTCTCAGGGGCGTCGCGTTAAGCTTAATCTTGAAAGAGTGGTGACACGTTGTTTTGCAAATACCATTTGTTCCACTGGCAAGACCGAAAAAGACACCTATCTTGTAGAAAAAATGTCATGCATACATTTTCGCAAGCAGGCGCAATATTTCCATAGTTGGGATGGGATGGCATTCTCCAAACCCCCGCTAGAGATGCCACTACTTAATGCTTTTTTCAGTATTTGTTAAACAGTGGGGGGGGGCGGACTCTGTCAATTTTTCGACGATCGTCATCTTCATCAGCCCGTAATAGATTTATTTGTGAAAAATTCAAACAAATTTCCGACAAGATTTACAATTTTCAACAAATACCTTTGTGATACCGGGGTAGGGGGGGGGGAAGGCTTCGCCAACCAATGCCCTCCATTGGTGCATGTTCTTTGAACGGAGCTTAAAAAATTTAATCAAAATGAATGAAAACTGTAGTGTTGTCTTCTAAACATTGATTGCTGATTATCATTGCAAAGGATAAAACAAAAACTTTATACAAATTAAATAAAACATCGGTGTGGCTTACCATCTCCAACAAACGAAGAAGGATTGGAGATTGCAAATTTGACAATTTCAGTTGAGATTGCTGGTTGGCTTATTCCGTACCTAGGGAATAAATCAAAAATCAAAAATTATTTTCACTTCATTTTATTCATTATTGTTTCAACAAGGCCTGCAAGAATGTTTACTTCTATTAGGATCTGTTCAGCATGAGCGGACAAATGAATCCAGGTCTTAGTCTGGTTCTTATAAGCCAAGCCAAAAGCGTGCATTGTCTCATTTTAATGTTTTACTGTAGTTTAAGGATTTCCTTTCTTTTATATTCTCTTAGGACCTCTTGTTTGCTATAGCATTCTATATAGAGAAGTATGACACGATTATAATTTCAATTTGATTCTATCATTTCACCCTTGCAAACGAGGCTTCTTCAAAGTATTGTATAAAAAATGACATTGATCAGCGTGTACAAGAATGCTTTAAACATGCACTTCTGAAAAAATGACGAAAATTGAAAAAGGCTAAAAAAACTTTTATGACGTCAGTTTTGGCATTATATTCCTGCAATAATTCGATAATTTTCTGCACCCCCGCCATTTTCTTAATGTTGCCTCCTTTTCTTCTCCTCTGCGGAGCTCATCATCAACCAAAAAAACCAAGATGTTTAGAAATTCTTTAATTATTCTAAATCACATGTTTTCTTATTTTTTACTATTTTCACTGTTCCTGAATTTGTTTAAACTGGGCAGCCAAGTAAATTCCAGAAACCAACGACTACTGAATCAGCCACCGCGCAGCCATTTGGTTGGCAGGGGCTATGGCCCCTCCACTTTTTTCAAAGATAATTCTAAAAGCTATTATAAATATGGCATTTTCAACAAAATTATTTTCTAAATCCGAACTGTTTTATATAAACAAGGACGTAAAGGGCGTTTTCTGACCTTCTTAGGGGCGTGGTCTAAATAAATTTCCGAGGGTTCAGCCAGACCACCATTGCGGCTCGATCACCCCCTCCACTTTAAGACCGCTGCGCGGTCCCTGTACTGAGTATCATAAAGCCTTTTGATCATTACATAAAAACACATACATACCAGAAAACAGTGTAAAAATAATTTGTCCAGCTTCCCTCAGATCTTGTGAAGTACCTATTGGAGTTAAAATGGATAAAGTTAAAATCATACAATTTTGTTGCAGTTTCCTTGCAGTCTTGAAATAAATTGAGCCAACGCCAGTCTGCAAGAACTCTATTATGATGATCAGTGATGGAAATTCAGGGGTCATAGTAGGAAACAGCTTGGTTGCATTTTTTCCATCCGACATTTTTATATGTCTATCCAACATTATCGTAAGTCTACCCAACTATCTTATGTCCATCCGACAATTTAATGTGTTCATCCGACATAACCACATGTCCATCCAACATTATCATATGTCAATCTGATATTATCATATGTTCATCCAACATTATCACATGTCCACCCGATATTATCATAAATTAGTCTGACATTATCATATGTCCATCCGAAATATAATCATACTTATTATACTGATGAACCCAAATATAAGCTGGGTACACTGTAAAACAAATTTTAAATATGTACTGCATGTATTTAGCCCTGCTAAAAAAACCTAGATAACAGAAATAAAAAATCTAGACAGCTTAGGACACCTTTGATTCAGACCAGAGGTGCCAACAAACACTAAAATTTTACTTAAAAACAAGCAATTTGCGGACCACTGAAACTTAGGTAACACTATAATTGCTATTTGCCGAAGATACTCTTATCTGGTTGCTTGGATCATCCCAAAGTAAGATTAAGCAATTGTGTGTGTTAAAAAAATAGGGCAGCTGTGATGTGGTCAACGGAGAACCAAGAGAGCTCATGAATTTAGTGTAGACAATTCCTCATATGTCTTGTTTTTTCATTATCATACTGTGGCAAAAATACACTCTTGACAATGTATACTGCATAGTTTTAGAGCTTGTTTACATGTAGACGGATGGCCCAATTAAGAGGGGCTGGCCCTGGTAAATGAGATAATTTTTTTGATTGCGATTACGTGAGAAAAACTCAGCTCACGGTCGACCTTTTTTGCCTGTTACGATTCCTTTCTACTCTTTGGTTGTTTTCCTAGCAACCATATTCTCTATAATAGATACATTTGTTACCAAGTGCACTCGATAGAATCAGTCCTAAGCGATCTACAGAAATTGTTTACTTATTCTAGACAATGGTCTTGATAGGAGACACAGTGTAAAAATGTCCAAAAATATTCTTTGGAGTACAATTTGAATCGTCATTTTTCACAATAAATGACTAAAACTATACGGTGCATATGGTGAAGGTTCATCTAATAATATAAATACATTTATCCTATTTCTCTTCCATATAAAAAATAAAATTAATGGGCTTACCAAGGATTAATCTTATTTGATCCCCTTGATCGCCAGAAAAGAGTTGAAAAATCTTGTTTCAGTCTTTCCCATATTGTTTCTCCGGCACCTAGTCCTTGGTTTTGTAAACTGACGGCAAATTTGTCAAGATATGGGACGTTTTCAACTTCATCTTCTTTTGTAATTATGGCAGCTGCAGAATAGCTTTAAAATATAAAATTATATTAACCTTTCAATGTTGATAGGAATACAATTAAACGTCGCAAATATCAATATACTAAAATTTTGCGGAAAAAATTAATTCAAAGGATATGAATAATATTGAATGTAAACAAATTGATATTTAGTAATAAAAATTAAATCCAAGAACCACAACTGGGATACAACTATTTCAATAACTAATGTATAATGTTACTTTAATTTTATTTTATTCATTCATTCACTCGTTCATTCTTTCATTCACTCATTCATTCATTCATTCATTCATTCATTCATCCGTTCGTTCTTTCATTCACACATTCATTTATCCGTTAGTTCGTTCGTTTTATCGTTCCTTCATTCCGTTACTCGTTCGTTTAGTTATCAATCCATTTGTTAAATCAATAATTCATTAGTTATTTACTATCACTATTTGTAAAACAAGCCAAGCTAACACTGAGGGACCTCAGAATATTGGAACCAATAAATAATTATATGTTGAGTATAATATAATGCTGCTGCACAGAATAGTCATGATTATGTTGAGGAAGCCTTTATTTATCAAAAATAATAGATTATTTTATAATTCATTCCATTACTCAATATAAACAACCATTGATATCTGAATTTAGACCTGAATAACACTGGTAATTCCTTTAATGATAAAAATATTCCTACCTTTCTGTAATGTAGGCAGCAATCAGTTTCTTTTCGATTTGTGCCAAATACGTGTCAGTGAGTTTCTTTGCAAATGTTCTGCAATTCAGTAAATTAAAAGTCTGAAAATTGCTGGTGAAACTCGCAGTATTCACCATGCATAAGGCGTGGCAATACCTTGCAACAACAACAACAGGTGTGCGCGGAGTATGTAGCGTCGGGTGTATTGCAGTAACAAGATGGTTGGTGATGGCGGACAGGTGGCGGCGGAATAGAATTGGTGCAACCCTGATTAATCAACGCAAAAGAGGCCCTCTCCAACTTAAATCTATGAGTGTGGCCTCATAAAAAGCTTCCAAATGCTTCCATTGAATCCTGGTTTCTTGATTAACGGTTCCCCGTCAGTGATGACTGCTTTTCTGGGATCGTGGCAAAAAAACCAAATTACCAAAAAAAACCTTTTCACTATATAATTACAATATGAATAAACCAGCCAATTATAAAACCAAAATATGATAAAAATAAATACTTCAATATAGATGTTTTCATGCATACAAAAAGGGTGTTTGTTTAACTTCGGCTTCAAGGTTGTTCAAGAGATGCGATATCATTGAAATTTGAAAAACAATAATCATTGACATGAATTAACCTCTAAAAATGTTTGTTTTAATCTCACAAAATTACTGGAATATTCTAGCCCCATACCCTCTTCCAAATACTGCAATTTATACAATGCTCTTTTACACCCTGCCTGTAGCAACTACGGTCTAAGTCTTTTAGAGAAAGCCCCTTTCTTTAAATTTTGTGATCAGAGAACACCACTATTTTCCAGTTTCTCTGATAAAAAAATCTACCTACTATCAGTTTGCAAAATTGTTGGATCCCTAACAAAAACCGGAAAATTGGGCCTTACCTAACCCCTCTCATCCCCCCCCCACCCCCTCTACAATTTTGCAACTGATTGCAGCTACCACTATTTCTAGGAAACCTAAGGGTTGTCATCTTTATTTTTTGTTTGGGCTAACGCAATTTGCTGCTTCTTAATTGCTTCTTATACCTTTTGATGTGCTGACCCTTTTTAAAAATAGTCTAGGATAGGTTTTGATAGTGCACCCTTTTTGAATTCCTAGACGTTTGGAAATATCAGGCCCTTTTTCATACATTTTCTAGACATTCATGGCTACAGTAAGAAAAAAGGAAGTGGTCCCGCCAGGATTCTACATCACAAATGCTTCTGTTATCGATGGTTAAACTGACTAATTTGACTGTCTGCCTGATTGGCTAATAAATCATTCGCTGATTGCTTCATTTCACTTACTTTTCGATCAAATTGAACAGTCTTTCAGCATCGATTGTTGAGAAATCTTTATAGACATTGAGTTTCTCCTTTTTCTTGAAGATTGTCCCGGAACCTTTAAAAGAAACAAAATAGTCACCGTAAAACATTGATGTGACGACAGAATGATCACTAAGATATCTGATAGCATCAAGATCATTATGCCGCACAACAATAACAATTGATAGTCTTTTTCTTTCATGATGTTTGAAAGATTGCAGTTCTTGCCAAAGTTTCTTGAAACACAAAGCAAAAACATTACTGAACCGCTCCATAATACCAATCTTACCCACTTGGAAGCCATATGTTCTGGCTTGCTTTCAACACACCACAATATAATGCAACATTATGCAATACAACACAGTAAAATGCAATTCAATACAATACATAAAATACAATACAACGAAATACGATGCAACACAATTCAATGCAACGGAATACATTACAAAATCTAACATACAGTTCAGTTCATCTCAATACAATACAATACAATACAATACAATACAATATAATACAATACAATACAATACAATACAATACAATACAATACAATACAATACAGTACAGTACAGTACATTACAGTACAGTACATTACAGTACAGCAAAACAATGCTTAATATAACAGAATATAATACAACACAGCACAATACAATAAAAACGATAACAATTAATACCGTAATTAAGTTGCAATTCAGTAAAGACGGCAGCCTACTACTTTATCCCTATTTTATCCATAACAAGTTACCTTTGTGAGTGAAAAGCTCTTTCATGACAGCATCTGCAGAAGTTATTACCACTGATGATGTAAATGGTAATTTATCTAACAGGCTGTTGATACTGCCTATCCTGGCATGTGCCCTTTTGTCACACCATGGTAGAGTAGCATACACCTCGAAGTCGTTTGGTAAATTTATGGCCTCGATCACCCGGCCTTTCTGGTTAATAAGACCTCCTTTTGAATTCAAATACATGACTTTTAATGGTTGGAAATGTGCGGCAAGTTCATCAGTCGTTCGCGTTGGACATACATCGATAACTTGACCATCATCTGTTTCTGCTAACGATGATATTATTGGGATGAAACCAGAGCTACAAGAAAATCATGAGGTACCAACATTAACATTAAAAATTTTCAAAAAAGCAACTTATTACTAATTTAAAGAGCTAGACTAGAAACAGTTCAAATCCCTGGAAGAACAGTAACTCATAGTAGCTGAGTTATCTTTTAGAGTCCTTTTTATTACTAAAATTAGGTAAAGGTAAATTAGAAATTAACTGAACGATTCAGGCCCTGAACAGTTGAATTGCCTAATTAGATGTTCCTTGGCACAGTTGTTTCCGTTTATGCTCCCGAACATGGGAGGGGCATCACTTGCTAGGATAAACAAACTCCGTTTTGCATTCAATTTCCCCCCCTTCCCTCTCACCCCCTTTCTATTGTGGATTCATGTTGCGAAATCTCATTTTGTGAGGGTTATGGCTAACAACTGTGTGATGCAACATTGAAAAGCTTTTTTGGTGTAAATCATGCGAAATTCAACTTACCTTATACTCCATGACAGTGGCTCTGTGTTCAATGCCAATTCCCCATAATTAGAACTCCTAACAGATATAAGAAACTTTTTGTCAAAAATGAAGCTGAGTGAGCAGCCTTATCAGTAAAAGCGGTGAAAAAGTTTAGACGATGTAAAATGCCGCTAATTGACCGTCACAGGTTTGCAAATAACTGACAGGGCATTGAATTAGGAGTAGGCTTAACGAAAAGTGGGGGGAGGGGGCCACAGGCCATGACGTTGAGATGTCTCTCGTAGGTATACAAGTATCAAGCCATGCAAAAACATGTGTTAGGTTATGTAAGATGTTGAATTTATAATGTAATATCAAGCTGCACATTATGTAAACAAGAAGTCAAAATGAATATGGGCAAGTTTGCAAAAACATCCAACCCGACATTAACTCCGATTCATGCCAATTAACTCCCATTCTCACCAGCCCTCGTGACCAAATCAAATGTTATGAAAAATAATCGGCATATCCGTGCGAAGTACAGAAAAAAAGGAATGTCTGGCAATTATAACGGTAGAATTTTTACCTGTTTTTAGCGCCCATTCAATCTGATGTTTCGCACTTATTTCAATTTACTGAAATAACCACCCTTCCCTTTTCCCAGAAACCAAAGGTCCAAGAGTTAGACATGGGTACATATCGCAAAGGCAATTTTTCAATACTGCCATCTTTCTTGATGCATTATAACATTTTAGCTTATAAAATGATGGGAGAAATAAAGTTTTATCACTAAGAATAAATATGAAATTACCAACTGTAAACATTTTGGAAATGGAATGAAAATGAAAAGCGACGAAATGAAAATTGAATAAAATGAAAATGCAGTGAGAATGAAATAGGAACGGGAATACATGAAAAAAGAAATATAAATTAAATATGATATAAATGGCAAGGTGAGTATCGATGCCGTTTTGATGATGCACGGAGAGAAACAGCATACATACGTATTCACTTTAATAACACCACTACAGTTGATGAAAGGCCGTGTTCTCGCCCCTTGGCTTTCTAAAAAGTCAGCAAGCTGCATAGTCTGTTCGGCCAATTTACTTCTCTCCTCCGCAGTTCCGTCATTCGCTCCAAGAACCAATATGAACGTTAGTTCATTTTTTTGTAAGAGTGCTAAACTTGATGCCAATTTACTCAGCTAGAGAAATACAACATTTAAATGAGCAGGAAGTAAAAATAAGATAGTATGAATATAAATATACTGTTAATAACATTTGTCTCACACGTGAAAATGTTGATACACGGTCAATGCAAACTCTATATATTTCTTGCACAGAGACCGCCCCCCCCCCCTTTACCAGAATAGGCGTATCAGTAGAAAATGCATGATGCAATAACCAGAGCCCTAATTAAATGTCATATTTAAGAGGGTGTCTACGACAAATTAGGCGTGCAACCCTTTAGATGCTGATGAGTTAGAATATTAAGGACCCTGAACCTATTTCAAGGGCCCTAGACATCATTCATGCCACATAATATAACATGAGAATAATGGCTACGAGATTAGCTATTCTATGTATTAATAAAATAAATTAGTTTGACCGTGACATTTGAATAGCTGAGGTAAGAGAAACTAGGAAGCTCAGAAAAATCATTGATTCCTAGGAATGCAAAAAAAGACCGATTGATTCCTAGAAGCAAAAGACAACACGAAACAGGTGAACCAAAGATAAAACAACAGGAAAGAAAAGAAAAGTTGGAAAACCCTTTTCATAACCCGAGAGAAACAGAAAGTTCTTCAAACGTAGCTTAGAAAAGAGGAAAATATTTGCTTCAAGACTTTTATCAAGAAAACAAATTTTATAAGAAACTAGAATAGAACCCTCATGATTTAACACACTGTGGTATTATACGGCAAACAGCATGGAGCCATTGGAAATAATCAATAAAAACAGAGAATCCAGCTGACCAGTTAGACAAAAACAAAACATCAAAAATAAATTTCCCTTTTTCACAATCAGGCTCAAAATAAACGAAGGGGGCTAAAAAACCGTTTATTCAATATCAAGTCCGATAAAAATAAACAGGTTCGAGTTCGAGTACAAGTTTACAAATAGTTTAAAAATTAACAGGACCCAAAGCGTTCAAATCTATTCCAGCAAATACGTTAAAGTTAAATAAAATCCTAAATATTATCAATTTTCAACAGAAAATGAAGTTAAGTTTTGGTCAAGCATCCTAGGCGGGGAAGATTTCTCTCAAAGCAATACCAAGCGTTGCAAAAGGTTCGACTCTTTTCGACTAATTGTCGTCATGGAGATTGTTTTCCACCACGGCCGAAAACCCCTTTGCAGAGGACTAGAAAATTGTCGATAAATGAGTCAAAAATATCGTGTTCCATCGATCTCCGTCTATAAGCAAAAACGCAAAGTGTAGAATAAGCGTGGCATTGTAATAGCTATTGTGTTCAGTATCTTTCCTCACTGTTGCTAGCTACGGAACCGTACTGTTATTGGCCTGCAGTCAATGGTTGCCATGGGCGACTAGTTCTTGGCAGTGAGTCTCACACCCCTGTACACACCCTCCTTAAATTCTTAAAAGCAGCATGGTCAGTGCATTCCATGACCATGAGAAACCAGTTGGAAGACATGATGCAAATGACGGCAAAATGCTTAGTTAAGCAGGGCAAAGTATATTCTCGTTGCAACTAAACAGGTTAAGGTATATGATGCCTAAATATGCCCGAATTATAGCAATAATCATTGAAGTAAAGTTTCCATTTCTGGGCATCTAACTAGACATCCAGATGATATTTTATAGAGATTTTGTAGCACTTTTGATGTTTTAAAACCCCTAGTTTCAGGGTCCCAACAGCAAGGGGGTAAAGGGGTAAGGGGCAATGGGGTAAAGGGGTAAGGGGCAATGGGGTAAGGGGCAATGGGGTTAAGGGGTAAGGGGGTAATCGCCCCTCCTGCCCTCAAAGAAAGGTTAATTTCTTTTGTTTTGCTGTATTTTTACCCGTATTTTTAATGGTCTTGGGTGTTCTGGCTAAACTTTCCTTTTCATCGTGGGTCTTTGCGATAAATGTGAGCAACAATTCCTGAAGTGTTGCAAATATCAGTCAAGGGATCCTCATCTAGTGCAACCAGTGTAAGTACCTCCATAAATTGCTCTTAAAACTCTTCCACGTAAAATTCCAAGTTAATGTGGTTACCAAAAAACAAAACCAGGTCAGTTACATCAAAGCCATCCAATGTTTTGCATAAATTCTGACGAAAAAAGTTGCAAAATCTATCTGACTTACTCTTGGGCGAGGCTTGTTAATACGTTTAATCAAAAGGGTATATTTAGAGGAGGCTTAGATCAGGGGCAGTTTGTGGTTTTGCGCTATGTAAGCTGGACATAAAAGGTGTTTCTTTTTTATGATCACTGAGCAATTTTAGACAAATACATCATCCTGTAGGGCCCCAAACTTCAGCTACCGAGCCACTGCACTGATCTACACACAGCTAAAAGCAAATGAACGTTAACGTACCATATGCGGTCTTTTGAAAACAGAGCTGCAAATTTGTAGGATTGCAAAAGGTTGATCAGGGTTGGCATCCCGGTGCTGGAACACTTTTAACCAATATCGCGCCTCCCTTCCATCAGTGCCGATCTGTGCAAAGCAAAACGAACGTTTTGAGGGGATCCAACACCAAGTACATTACCAACGCTTTACCGCCCTTGATTATACACCTATACATTCAAATCAAAGGCTTCTGTTCAGATTGCAAGGGGGTTAATAAATTGACAATGTTGTAGTTAAGAATCCTCATGCATGTTTAAGGTGTATCTAAATATAGAAAGGATTAGTCTCTCCCGTTTAAGAAATAACAAAATCTCGCTGAAAGTCATTGGCCAAAATGATCCCCTCCAAAGCTGAAAGGGTTAATGAGCTTGAAAATATATAGTCCATCACATGTGGTGCCGAATATTTATTTAGATCAATTACACTATATTCTTATTGTAGTATTTGTGTACCACTTATAGATGCTTAACCCGTCTTCATCCAGACTTTAAGCTGCTTAACCTATTTGCCCATATCCGCCCCTATTTGCTCATTTAACGGTTGTCGCTTTAATAAAGTACACTATAATATCACAGTACACTATAAGGGGTATGGAAGACAGCATGAGATTTTTCTTTGTCTACATGTTTGTTTTGTATTTATATATCCATTCAACTTGTATTAAATTTGCTTATTAAATTGTATTAAATTAAATTGTGTTTGTATTAGTTTCTATGACAAGTTGTATAGAGAGCATTTAAAATATATGAACTGAACTAAACTGAGAGAGAATTAATTTTTGTTTTATAAAATTCAAATTTTTCGAGCAAACTGTATTACAAGTAGTTTTATCATTAAGTACTTCAATTTGATTAGTAATGAATTATTTCCGCAGACAAACTATATTTAGTTGACCCTACCTCTTGTAAGAATCGATGAATGCCCAACGAAGAACCGTTTCCCATAGCGGACGTTGTGTTGGTGAGACGATCGTTCCATTGCTTTTTCACTGTAGTTGATATTGCTCTCGCTTTGAGAAAACTGGTAGAAGTCTTCGCTAGCTTCACGGCTCTGTTCACACTTGATCTCATTGTTATGGTCCTGAAATCGTAAAAAACAACTAACCTCAAAGCCATTTTATTACTTCTAATTAACTAGCTGACGGGTAGAGAAACTCACGTGTTATAGTCTCTTAACCAAACCTGGTCTGCATTGGTTTGTTATCGGAATTGAATTTTGAACAACAACTCAAGCTGTTAACCCTTGGATTCAATGCAAAGAAAGATAAGAACCTTTTTCAGTCAAAGTAGCGTGCGAACTGGCCAATTTTTAGAGTCTTCTGCGGAAGGTAATGATGAAGGATTCGTTCACAAGAAACAGCGGAGGAGGTTCGGAAAACTTCCTCTGACGTAAAGGAATCACGTGGGCGTTGAAGAGAAACTTTGATCACGTGATCCCGTTGCTCTGTCCTTCCAATTTAAAACTCATAGCCCCTTGCAGACGCCATATGGCGCAGTATACGTTACTGTAAATCAAAGAAATACCTGGGGGCAAGGTTGTCCAGATTTGAAAAGTTGATCAGACAACATGCACTGCAAGTTTATTAAACCAAGGATATTTCCTGTATCTATGTACCCCCGTGCATCCTTTGCTCTCACAGTTAACTATATGTGAGTTCCAAATGGTATCAGGGGGCAATGAGTTAATTTTTTTATGATGAATATCCACCTTTCTCCTTGTTTTGAGGCAGAGTAGCCTTTGTTGAGAACTCCAATCCCCTCTACGGAGTTGTGCATTCAGGCAAAGGCAGAGCTTCTTTGATATAGTCTGGGAATATTTTATTCTATAAATTTCGGTGAAAGATTTGATAAATCTTTAAAAAATTTGACAAGTCATACATGTAGGCTTGTCAACAAATTGGGGCGTTATCCCATCCATTTAATTGGGGGGGGGCGATGATACGCAAACATGGCATGAGGGGTGCAATAATTTTTCAAATTTGACATCTTTGGTAACTGGTGAATGCAGAGAAATAAAAAAATAAGAAAATGATTATCAATTTTATTCTCATTTTAGTCAATTAACAATCTGGTTGGTCTTATGTAGGCAGCCCTTTATAAGATATTTTGGAAACATTGGAAGCATCTTTGATGTTATCTATAGCTTATCACAATCCCCTGCTATCCTGTTTGTGGCAGATGGCAGCAAGTAAGGGAAACATTATCAACTATATTTAGAGTTAATTTACAATTTGAAAACCATGTTTATCATTATGGGTTTGTACAGTGGTTCAAGGTGTATGCCAGACAATGGATGGCAGTGATCTCTGATGTGTAACTCTACAAAAAGAATTATGTTTATTGCTGGTTCTGTTGTTCCTTTGCATAATGCCATAATAATAATGGCCATGAAATTGGCATTATAATCTAACTTGAATATCAGTATCATATCAAAGGCCAGATTAAATGCCACAGAAAGAGAGTATGAAAGGTGGTTGAATCCTCATAATTCCCATCCAGTTACAGAAATGGATAACTAATCATGAGGAATCACACCCAAGTGGTAATTTTATTAATTCTCAATCACACCTTGTGAAATTTAATTAGTCATTAATGAGAACAATTAAGGCCCACTTAGTTTATCATGTTATCATCATAATAGATTATGTCATTTTCATATTAATGGTGAAAGTAGGCTGAAATTTTAACTGAGGAAAGTTGTTGCTGCATTTCTAGGACCAATATCTGGTTGGTTAATGACTGAGATAGCAGAATACTGTAAGGGACAGTTTTGTCCTGGCAAAATTGGGAGAAGATATTGTGATGCTTTGGCAAAGATGGGTTGAATTTGGGGGAAATGTAACAAATCATATAAATTGATATGCAAGTATCAATCACTTCTTTGTAAAAATAAGAAGCAAGATTGTCCTCAATCACTACCTTTTTTTCCTCCTGTTCATTGACAAAGGGAAGGAATAATTGGAAAAACTACTTCGTAAACAGGTCACCATCAAACCAGCCACTTTTTGAATGATATACACAAATACATTGCAAGCATGAAAACAACTGTTCAGATATGACGATACAACAGGCAGATTAATTCTCGGGAGCAACAATAAATGAGAATTCTCCTACAGAAAAAATGCAAACAAAAAGCTCAATTACTTGAAAATTGAGCTAAATATGCAAAAAAAACAACTTCACGATCATTTTTCTCACAAACACTATCATGATATATCAAAAAATTTTACAACCTTGCCATTCTCCTTTAAAAAATGCAAAAAACAAAATTACAATTGTTGATGTTGTACTCCTTGCAAAATATATGATTGCTTTCGATTCACCAATCAAAATAAGTAAGTCTTGCTTCCCGAAGGAAATTTTGTTTCCCGAATTTCCAATGGTTTAATTAAAAATTTTCCATTATCGATATTCGGCTTCTAGGAATTTTCTGTAGGGATGTCCTAGGTAGTTCAAGAAACTAAGAATAGTTGTTATGAGTTTCCTAGTAAACACATTTTGAAAGAAGGGTCAATACTTTGATTTTAATAGTTTGGGAGTTTCCTCAACATAGGGCGTGGCAACAAGTGCTATGGCTAAATTTAGGGACAGTTTTATCCTGGCGAAATTGGGAGCAGATATGAGAACACAACAGATTTTTTCAGAAATTGTGTGAGGCTTTGGTAAGAAGGATCAACCACTGAGTTGTCTGCATTGCTTGTGGGGAGAGGTTTCAACTGTTGTCTCAAACCACAAACCCAGCAGGTGCACTCCTATATAAATGATGGTACTCACCCATGTTCCCAAATTTACTGAGAAAGGGGGTAAATTTTTCTAAATCCTAGAACCTAGAATTTGAAAAAAGGGTGTTTTGAGTGCCTCAAGTCAGAGTTTTGAGAAAAAGGGTCTTTTCATAGAAAACATGTAGAATAAACTTTTTATCTAACATATAGCTAATAGCTGTTATAAGACACTGACAAATGGGAATTAAGATCATAAAACTCATTATACCCCAGTTTCATTTAAAAAATTCAACTAGATACTTACAAAATTTTAAAATAATAGGTTGCAGGTAAAGTGGAATATCAGTGAAAAGGGGTAATTTTAGAAGTAGAATTGTCAGTGAAAGGGTGCATTTATCAAACTCTAGAATTAGGATGTGTACTACAATTTATATAAGAGTGCTTCCGCCGGGACCACAAACCTCTAAGCTCATTGATGGCCCTGTACCCTAACCAATCTATGCTATACCTGGCTGGAAAACTTGCATGTGCTCGCAGCTACACTTTCCTTTGATGTTGATGTGTCACACCGCCCCCTACCATTTGTTGCACCTTTTTTTTTTACATGAAGTGGTACAATATATGCGTTTCACGCCTTTTTTAAAACATAAGTTGTGGCGGCAAACAATGGGGGGCTGGTTCAACTTGAATGAAGTACTAATAAGAAGGGAAAGGGCTATTAACGCATACAGCTCATTAATTATTGGCTTGGTTTTGCTAGCAACTCCTTAGATTTTATCGCATGGTGGCACGAAATTGGCTTTGCTCGCATGTCGCATCGGAAAAACTGTTGTTGGTCGCAACTACGCGTAGGCAAAAACAGGCATATTTTCCAACCCGGATGCTATACATGAGCAAAAAATTTCACAGACTACACTGTATTTAGGCACATAACAAGCTTATTTCATTATATAAGTAAAAAAAACATGAACTGATACACGTCATGTATGTGGTCCATTTCAAGTTTAGTTGTTATGTAAGAATAATACAAAATCAGACTGCAATATTTGGTCTTTATATGAAGACATCCCGTGTGAAAAATTAATTAAGTCAAGTCCTTGATCCATGCAGATATTCTCACTCTTTACCCTTTCATTCCCGTGGAAGAGGCTTACTAACAGGCATAAGTAGATAGTTGCATAGAGGCCGGAGAGTATGCATAGTGATACAAAGAAGATGGCGGATAAAAAAATTCTGCGACAGAACTCCCAAATACTACCTACGACAAGAAAAAAATTCCAATAAAATTGCCTTGTCAATTTCCGAGAAAATTTAAAGCACTCGCTCCTCGAAAGAAAGAACAGATAACAAAACTCTTCGCGTCTGTGGGCCTAGCTACCATTACCAAGGAATTTTTTGTACAATCTGCTAACATTATTTTTACAGTTTAATGAACGGGCAAGATGTTCCTATATACAATTTTCTTTTGGTTGTTAAACTTATGATTTATCATAAAATAAATGTTACCGTAGCTTACTGCTTTCAATTCAAGTTTCAAATCTTCCTGTTCACCAACAAACGTCCGCAACCATTTTGGATTGGCCACACACTCATCGACTCAATGAATGACTAGCAACAACAACAATGTGAAAAGGTGGATGATGAAATACCTACAAAAACTTAGTTCAGTATGGAAGTGACTGTGTCAGTCAATCAACCTGTGGCGGATCTAGAAATTTAGAGGTGGAGTTTCCAGACTTAGGTATTCTTCGATAGTGTGGTGAAGCGTTTAGGGAAAGACTGTATGTTATGGATTGCAGGGTCTAAGGGCATCCTAAGGTCCAAGGCCGGGTCCTTGTGGGGGTCCAAGGGGGCAGAGCCCCCGGAAGCTTCAGAGATTTCACATTTTCTGGGGCCTCAAAATGGCTAAAGATAGTACAATTTTCTTTCCGTATTGCATTGCATTAAAACACAAGAAATACAACAACTTGTCTCTCTCAGTCTTAAAATACTATCCAAAATAATAATAAAATGGCAAAGGGGGAACCAGGAAACCCCCCAAAATCCGCCCCTGTCAACCTGTGTCATTATACGGTTAACTGCAATTTAAAGGAGTATGGCAAGGTTATAATTTTTTGGTTTATCATGGTAATTTTCGTGAGAAACACGATCGTGAAGTTGTTTTTTGCATATTTGACTTAATTTCCAAGTAATTAAGCTTTTTTGTATGTCTTCTGCCCGGTTGGTCAACTCTCATTGTCAAATTTAAGCACCCACGTCTGAGGCTCTAGAAAATTGATCCTTTTCTCTGATTTTTAACTCAAATTTTACCCCCCTGTTTCTCTGAAACCAAAGGACATATTGTTTTTTATACGGTGAGTTGGACCTAAAAAACCCCTTTTCTTTAAATTCCTTTGCTTTCTTCAAAAAATACACCCCTTTTTCCAATTTATATGTCCTTCGTTTGGGATGAAATTGAACCCCTTTTTCAGAGATTTTAAAGATACGGGTGCTTACAATTGACGATGGGAGTTGACCCACCGGGGTCTTCTGCGGGACAATTCTCGTTTATTTTAATTTTTTTTTTAATTCTCATTTCATTTTTAATTCACTCTACTTACAATTTAGTAGATAAAACTGTAAATCTAAAGCCAAAAACCCACCCAAAACGTTCGATTAAAATAAACTTTTCAAAACACTGTTCGTGAGCCCCTAATACATATCAACATAGAACGAAGAAGACTGAAAGAGGTTCGTGTTCTCAGCGTTGACATCATTTTGCAATATTTTACGTTTTGTTTTATTGATAGTTTCTTTGTTAAAAAACTTATGAAAAATTTGGCACTCTTTCGCCATGGCACCATTAGTTCCGAAGACCAGGTGTGTAAATGTTCCTTGTTCAATTTCAATTACCCTCTGGTTGTACATTCTCTTATTTTTCAGTTTCCGTTTCAGTAATTTTTCGTTTTCGAGGATTAGAGTTATTGTGTCCTTGGGTATGTAATATTTTTGGCTTAAAAACAGAAACAAATATCTGCGTTTAGCTTTAAAAGCATTTAATTTCCAAAGCATTAGAACTTTCATTTCCTTATAATAAATTTCAATATTATAATCTTTTATTTGCTTTAGACGAAATGTACCTATTATTTCTTATAAGAAATTGGTTCATAAAAAAACTAGAACTACGTTGGAGAAATTAAATGAACTCTAGTACTAGGTTCAAGAAATCCTAAGAAACTAGAAAATTTATTATTTCACTTAATCAAGAATTTACGGTAAATGTTAAAAGATTATGGCAGACTCTGTCTAGAGAAAACGAAGAGTCCCAGTCATTGCAGATTCTGGGAAGAAATTTTTAAAACTAATCGAGAAGAGTTTACAGAAATAGGGCTCTCTTGGAAGATAAACTTATCGGGAATAAATATCACATTTCTATAATTGCCCCACTATAATGGCAACTATCAATGATAACAATATACTGAACGATTATATAATTTTGAGTATCAGATTTCATAAATAAAAAGGAATTATCCTTTTACTGTTGTGGTCAGTTGCAACTATCCTAAAACACACATTATGATATTTGAGAGATCAACGAGTGACTCTGCTGAATTCACCATCCGATTTGCAAATCACTACCCCAGAAATCATTTGGAGAGAACTATTGCACTTAAGGGCTGAGAACGCGTGGAAGTGCTTTGTTTCGTTTCAAGTTTGTTTTCTTCTGTAAACGAGGCTAAATAAAAATTGTTCTTGTATGTCGTGGTGTCTGTCTGATCGGCCTGCCTGCCTTTTTGGAAGAGATTTACCACGTAAAGAATCAAACCGGCAAAACAGGACGTTGTACAGCACTGTTTTAAGTTCTCAGCTTTGTAAGTATTATTTATCAATGCAGATGGCATAACCAGATGATTCCAAGTTTTGGAAATTCCAAATTCCCGAAGGTCCCATTTTTACGATAAATCCCTACCACAGCTATTGAGTCTCCTCTAACCAAATTAATGAAATAAAACATTTTAATTAGATTAATGAACAAGCGCAGTAGCGCTTTCAACATTAAATTTTATATGTATATGTATGTATGTATTACTATATCAACCAACAGCCCCAAGGCACCCTAACAGCCCTAGCCCTAGGACCAGACTAGATTTCCTTTCATGGCAGTTTTGGACGAAATCTGAGGAGTGCACGAAGGAAGACCTGGGAGTGGAAGATTGCATTTGCTTTATTAAAGTGTGCAATTTTTATAAAAATTCACCGGTGCAAAAAAACTTAATTAATGTAACTGGTAACACACTCGCATAAGACCATTGAATACTGACTACATCCATACCCAGGGGCAGATCCAGGATACTTGCAAGGGGGGGGGGCACTGTCCCGTGAAGTTCACGTGGGGCCAGAGTGGTATTGGTGTACGCTGGCCACCACACATTACACTCTTTCTATTGTCCTGTTGTCTTGTCTTATTGTATTTTGTCCTATATAAGCGACTGTGTGTGCCACAGATCTGTGGCAAGATATGGTTGGATTCCACTCTGGACTTGGGGGCCACGAACCCAAAAGCCAGTCTGCATAGCATGGCAGAACTCGACGAGATCTCGCACGTGCAAGGTAAAAAAAGGGGGGTGCAAGGGGTGCATATGTGATTCTCTCGGGTGCACCAAGGCACTTAAGGTACTATGAAACTCCAGGTTTATCTACATTGAGCCTAAAAGCATACAATGCGCACGTGCAAGGCCTAATTTTTGGGGTGCACTTCAATCTGCAGCAAATTTTCTTGTGCGTGCAGGTGTCACGCTCTGCAGACTGGCCCAAAAGCAATTGGGGATTTGGGGTCCCAAATTCATTTTAGTTAACTACTGAGAGGGTTGCCCTTCAGCAAAATATTGTTGGGAGGGGCACCAGCCAAGAAGGTGCCTCGAAAAATCCTTAATCTGCAGTTCAAAGGAGGGCTCATATGCCTTGCGTCCCCTGGATCTGCCACTGCATACACCTACCTTCACCTAAGTGTTCAAAGCACATAAATATGTTGAATTTAACATCAGTTGGGGGGGGGGTGTAGCTGCGATAGAATCCTGTCTGTGTCTTTTAGTTAAAGAAAGCAATGCTGTCTGTTTAAGAGTGATTCATTCATGAAATGATATTTTAAAAAGGTGGTTTATAACTTAAGTCCTTTTTTAACTTGTTCATTATCAAATTTTGTTCACAGAAAAAGAAACATGGCAACGATTATCAGTGGAAAAGAACTTGCTAAGTAATAACAACAACTTGATTTTTACATCAATATTGACACATGATGCTAACATTAGATTTTCACTATTTACTCTGTAATTTGTTATTGATGGTTTAATATCATGATCTGATTTTAGCAGCTTTAAAACTCAACATGCATTTGAATTTTGAATCCATATTTAAACCATGATTAGTTAGTGTGAAAATTAATATTACTAATTTTATTACTATTACATTAAGATCATTACGAATACTTAGAACAGGGCTGATCATATAAGTTTTGATCTTTAATGAAGTATTTTCTATCATTTTCAAAAGTAGTTTTTAGCATCAGATTAAAGCCACTCTGTTTTATGTTGATCAAGATTCATCATTACTATTATTATCAATAATAGTCGTATTTTTGAGATTATGATGCTAAAAACTTTGGGTTATTAGTTACTCTTTTTTTGTTTGCTTTAGGAAGATCAGGGAACAAGTTGGAGAAGATGTCAAAAAAATCAAAGAAACCTCTGGTCTGAAACCAGGCCTAGCTGTTGTACAGGTTAGTCAATAAGGAATTGTTATCATTCTCTATTCTTGTTCTTCTAATCATGTTTATAGCTGTTATTACTTGTTAGGTACCTTCAAGTCCATTGGAACTTCAGGTAGATCCTTTGAACCAGGGATGGCACAAGGATTTGCCTGACGGGGTAGACTCCCTGACAAGGGGGCTATATAACAAAATAGAGGGTATCTTTCTGACCATGAGAACACAATTTCCCTGTTAAAAATTCCCCCAAAGGAACCTAAGCTTTGAACAAAATATGATCCTGCTGCCTATTTCTTCAACTTACCATACAATGTTTTGACTTCTTCTTAAATTTTGATATTGTACAAAAAGCAGATACAAAACTCTGCATAATTAACAATGCCCTTTAGATCACACACTTCTGTGAGTATAAAACATCAGTTAATGACCAAAATGCAAGTGATACCATTTTTCAAATTAAGAACCATGTGAAGAAAACTAACTTATGTGAATTGCCACTTGTTCTGACCAATCCATGCTCCTACTCTGAAGAAATAGATATTTTTAGGAGAAAACAGATATTTCCGTTAGCCTAGTGTGTTACTGACAGTGGAACTGGTATTCTAGTGGCCACGATTCATGCTAGTTTTTAACTTGCTCAGTTAAGTGAGCTATGAATGTATTTTTTTGCACAATTTGGAAGTGTTGCAGTAAAAATGTTCAAGTCATTTGAACTGAAACTCAATAATTACATTTAGGTTGGAAATAGAGAAGACTCAAATGTTTATGTTAAATCTAAAGTCAAACAAGCCAATGAGGTAGGCTGGAATTTTTTAATGTTTATTTAATTCTATAATTATTGTCCATAAAGCACTTTAGTAATTCTAAAAGTATATATATTTACCCTTTTTAAAACTTTTTTATCTGGTTTCTGAACAATAGACACGGTTGCTAGTTTGCAGAAAATTTAACATAAGTAAATTCTTCCTTTGGTTTGATTTTACTAAAAAAATAGAAAGTTCTGGAATTTTTACAGTCTTTTCGGCACAAAATCACATTTATAAGTAAGACATGGTTTAATTCAAGCAACAGTCTTCAATTATTTATTTTATATTTAGTTCTTTGAATGACAATTCATGTGTTTGTATGACAATGATGATAAAGAACATAAATGTTATTGCATCTGAAAAAAATCCATTTATTTTCAAGCTTGGCATGAGTGCTAAACACGTCAAGTTACCAGATACAGTTTCACAGGCAGAGGTTAGATGTTTTGTTTTATGACTGTGTCAAATTCTTTTTGTGTCATAAGGCCCTATTACACTGTGCAATTTTCTAGACAATGAATTGTGAGACAAGTTAATAAAAGAAAAAGCATGCATTAACATGACCTTAATGGATACTTTTAAGCAAATATTTGATTTTTAATGAGCTCTGTGTGTGCGTTATTAGATAAAGTCCCCTAAGAATTTCAGTGAAAGTCACTGAGGGGTTTTACACTGTGCAATGGCGTTGCATATTGCTGGAATGCATTGCAAAATGTAGAACTGAGTTCTGAGTTTGACCATGCAATGCTGTGCAAAGCAAAAAATTACAAGACCCCATTTGTTACACTATGCAATTTGAGACAAGTGGCTGAAAAATTTGCACAGTGTGAGTGGTCCATTCAAGTAAGATATATTGAAAAGGATTTTGGGCTGAAGATCTTCGTTGTATGAAATGTGAGCAAAGAATGTATAGTAAAGCATTTCAAGCCTGCAACCATAACATTAGATGAGGTAGTGTCAACTGTTGCCACGATATGCGACCATGCATTTTTTATCATACTGCCCTATATCATTGACACCCATAAACATTTCTTGCCATAAGATACATAAGAAAACATGATGGTTTGAAATTAGGCTGCCTTGTCCCATTTCTCATATCATTAATCAGTCCATACGATATTTCCAACTTCCCATATTTCAATAACGTCACATCGCCTGTAATTGTTCAATTTACGACATGCAAAACAATGCTTGCCGTTCAGCGCAATTCTGAAATTCTGTGGCAGAGAAAATTAGGCAAACTCTATAATGTGTCGATCGTTAGGTGGTCTTTATATAACGTCAATGAAATGAAATAGATACTTGTATGAGTAAAATGTATCAAAACGTGAGAAAGTGCAATGGTTTAGAATTGTAAACTTTTTGTTTTGGAACACAATCAGGTGTAATAACCTTTGCATTGAGTTTATTTTTAATTTTTCTCTGCTGCCCTTTAAATATAACGGCTGTTATACATCACCGCGGAACTGTAACTCACCTTATTGCGATTCTAATATATCTCATTGTTAATTGTATTGTAGGTTCTTGACCGAATTCAAGAATTGAATGAAGACCCCGACTACCATGGCATCATTGTTCAGCTTCCGTTGGATTGTACCAATCCCATTGATTCTGCTTTGTGCACTAATAAAGTCATACCTGAGAAAGATGTTGATGGGTAATCCTTTTTTATAAGTGGACACTGGCTCAAATTTCTTAGCATCTAAATGCAGACAATCCCTATCATTACTTGCAGAGTTCAGAAAACATCACGGCACACGGAGTAAGGCTACTGAATGCAATAGACATTGCAAGGCCCATCCAAATCCAGCTCTATTTCGTTGTTTTTTATCATTGAAGATGGGAGATGAATTTGAGTTATGGCCGGAGAGAGGTTCAACACTTTTCTGGGCTCTGATCACTTGCTAAATGTTTTCTTAATTGCCCTTTCCTTTTGTAATGTTCAACATGTTATGATTCGTGACGCCCCATCCATTAATAGACAGGTTTAGAAAACTTTTGCGCTGCAGTTTCGGTTTTCTCCTCTTCATTAAAATCACATCGAACCGAAACAACTGGCAAAAATAAGTCCTCGTAATGATAAAAACGATTACGGTGCTCGCAACATTTCTGCCGTCACTTTACGATTAATCCGAAGAGAAATGGAACAATCAAATGATCTTTGTTCTCTTAACCAATCAGCATCCGGTGAAGGGTTTTGGGTTTAATGGCACAATTTTGCTAAGAATTTTGTAAGAATCATTACTGCCAGTTGCTTCAACTAACGACCAAATCTGAGCACTTAAATTAGTTCAACCTGTTTACCTCTGGACGGACCTCATGGCCCAACGACCATCAACGAGAATCGGTGATTTCCGACGGGGGGTTATACTTTCAATATATCAACTTTAAAATTTGTAAGGTTTCAATATCATGAGTGTCAGAAGTCCCCTGAAAACTGGCGATATGTATTAATTGTTACTGTATAGTTCATCAACGCCGGGAGTTAATGGGTTAACAATTACTTTGCCTTTTTACTTCAAAGGAAAGTCAAAATATTTAACAGCTAATTACTGATGGTAGGCAAAGCGAGTTAAATACTTCAAACATAAATCAGTTTTATCATTTCTGGTTGAAAATGTTATTAGGACACGTTTATTTGAGTGAAATCACCTCATGTAACACAGAAGTTCATTTGCCATCTAAACGTACTCTTGATACGACCGATGCATAGAGAATTGAATAACATACTTTTCTTTCACAGAATCAATGATATCAATGCTGGCAGACTGGCACGCGGTGTGCTTGACAACTGTTTTATTCCTTGTACTCCAAAAGGCTGCCTTGAATTAATCAAAGAATCAGGTAATTTTAGAGAAAATTAAATGGCAAACTTCATTGCTATAGTCTTTATCAAACACGTCTAAGATTTCATACAACATTGTAAAACCAATTGTAGATGCGATGATCTTAAATATCCCCTCTTAGGCCTAGTTTTTACAAGCGAAAACAGACCAGATATAAACTTAATCCGATCTACCATCGGTCTTGTGATTTTGTCGATCTAATCTCGTTCTGGTACACGAAATCTTGAAGACACAATCAAATTCTGTTCCACTTTCCTATCTAAATCAGGTTTCCACTTTTATAGTAGATCCAGTTTAAATCTGATCTTATTTTGAAACATGTAAACGGCAGGATAAGATCCAAAACTGGTACGAATTGAAAGGAAACCTTATAAATTGAAAAGGCTCCAACTGAATATTTTCAAATCTTTTCAATTGCTCGTTTTCTGTGCATTACCTTCAATCATGGCAATGATAAACATGGAATTTTCGCCAACTTTTCAAGTAAATGATCCCAGATTGATTTAGCTGCACTTCTCGGGGCTGCACTTTTCATTTGTTTGTGGTTATTTGCTCTGGGTTTCAAATAGTTCCTCCATTTCATTTCCATTTCATTTTCATTTCACTCCCATTTCATTTCCATTTCATTTTCACTTGAAATGTTCAAGGAGGGTTGCCTTTCAGCTTAACTTATTTTCAAGGGGCCCTCCGTTTAAAACTTCCAGATTAAATAAAAACAGCATAGGTGATAACCCATTTACATTCGAATGAGAAAATTATAAATATAATTCTTAACTAATAAATTTATAAAAACCATTCTTTTAAAGGCAAAAACAGAGGCTTTACCTCTGCTGGGAGGCTATTTCAACGTTTAACACCATAAAAAGAGAAACATTTTGTCCATTGATTGTTTTCTCTGTTGGATTCTAAAATCCATTGCAGTATTTCCAAGCGCAAAATAGTTGCAATCAGATTTTTGCTACGATGTAAGGCCAATATACGTATGCACTAATAATCAGAGCCAAATCGAGATTAATCAGACAAGCAGAATGATTTCGCTTGTAATTCTAAAAATCGATAAAAATTAATTGGAAATCGGGCTTTAAAATCACGTAAAATTTGCTTCAGTCTTTGCATGTTTTAAACTTTTCCCCTCCTAACAGAAGAGTTATTCTTGGCTGCCTGCGAACTATTTCGAGAAGTACCCGAATTATTGAAGTAACATTCATAAATTCCTAGATGATCGATATACTGATAAACAGCTTTATATATACGAGTTCTTGACATGGGCCGTTCTTGTAGGAATCAAAGTGCAAGGTGCTGATGCTGTAGTTCTTGGGAGGAGCAAAATTGTGGTATTTATTTCAATCATATTTAAATTATATTTTGTTCATTATATTCCTATACGCTACCCAATCAGATTTGCAAAGGGCATTCGGGTTTTAACTAATGCTCAGGAACTAAAATTCTAGAAAAATTATAGCATTTGATCTTCCTTGGAGTCGGAGGTAGGCCCATAAAATGAGCTGTGGCTCATGGGCTTTTTCGAAGACTGATATTGCCAGAGATAAAGCGTTATCATTAAGAAAATCAAATTTTTGACCCGTTTCTTATCATGCTATAGGATAATAACCCACGTGAAACTACTAGCTAAGCACAAAGGAAGGAAAAAGCTTCATAGAAAGTGATCTGATGTAAGATTTCATGATAGACCCTCATTGGATGCCCTTTTAAGCCCATCCTGTTTTTTAGATTAAGCCATTCTTATCACCGCTTTTTTTTAAGGGCAAAGAGATCGTAACCAGAGTTGACACCAGTAGTAATATACAGGGGAGAGGGGCGGAGGTCATCAATTTTCCAACGATACTCTTCGACATTAGTCTGTAATCAATCTCTGTTTCGTAGATAACCCTAAAATTTTCCCGAAGGCATTGAGGTTTTTTGACAAACAGTTTTATGAGGGGGGGGGGGGTGGTTGATCCCTTATGCCACCAGTTGGCGCGGGCTTTGAAACTAACCCATAAGACGGTAAATAAGTTTGTATCATGGTTTCATTTAATATGGCAAGGATATCTGTGTGAAAGTTCGCGTAAGCTTAGTTGATTTTTGAGGCCTGATAAAATAAACATTTTTGAGAACACGTTAGGTGTATTCAAGTATAAGTTTTTCTCTGATACTTCGCAGTGGTATTGACCGAATATTGACCACGTGAATGGAATTTTACCCCCGTTTCTTTTCAGCACAACCCTACGTGAAGAGCAGGACTGTAGCTTCCTTGATAAGCCTTCTTAGTGACTGTGAATGAATTAATCGGTAGTCCATGCGCAGTCGATATGTTTCTTATTCTGAGGAATCCCCAAGTACCATAACTTTGATACTCCGTTTGATTGGTCAGACGCAATAAACGTTACTCCAGATATTCGTTTGGTTGGTCTCTTTGCAGCGATATCCCCTTTATATTTCTTGCTGTCAATCAAAATTTCAAGGTCTATAGTGCAGATAACTTTTTGCAGTAAAATGTTTTGAATATAATTTTTAAGGACTAATGCAGTATTCGATTTTATATGTTTTGATATTATTTTCAATTCAGGGATCTCCAATGGCAAATTTGCTAACATGGAATCATGCAACGGTTACTATTTGCCACTCAAGAACCAAAGATCTACGAGATGTTGTAAGTTAGAAGGCTTTTGGATGCTTCTTTGCTTTTGGCAGCTCACCTTCCGTTTGCGCAGCCTTTTGCATGCCCTTTTGCGCAAGTCCCATGTCGTTGGGTCTCGTTTCTCTGTTCATTTGCCCATATGGAGATTTTCATAATTGTACATTTAGTTGTATTTTAGATTGATATTCTTTATGTTAATGGCCCTTGGGTAGTCATGATCTTTTGCTCCCCTCGTTTTCGTTTAGTAGTATTGTTTGGTGGCTCGCTCGTAGTCGTCGGTAAAATTGTAAATTTTTATATTGAATTCATAGAAAAAAATTATACCAAAAATATTATATGAAAACATTGATTGAAAGCATGATTAAGATAAAGTTGAACTATGACACACAATGCATTCAACCTCGGATGTAGTGATTTTGACTCCCAGCAGGACCACGCATCCTTTAGCCTGATAACCAGACAGGCGGCTGGGCGTAGATTGCCCGTAACACGCGCGTTACTTTTAATTAACGTCTGCATTGTAATAATTACGAATTAATTATCATGTTTATCCAGGTGAGAAGTGGAGATATAGTTGTTGCTGCTGTTGGTGTTGCTGAAATGGTAAAGGTAACGTCTTTTAAAATGTTCTTGCAATATACAAACTACTGACTTTATATTTTCGCATTCAAGGTATTTAGTCAAAAGGTCTCTGATCTGCTAAAAGTATACGAGCAATATGGATTAAATATTTTTACCCAACGATTGTAAATTGATAAACAGTTTCTAGAATAGTTATGATTATTAACAAAGGTGAAAACTTACAACCAAACCTAGAAACCACCGAAATTTTTCACGCATAACTTTTAAAATTTTCCTTTCTTTGAGATTATTCTTCTTTTATTCCTTCTTTATTTCTTATTTTGAATAAACTGATCCTTAATAACACAAGGTGTGTCATTTTCAATGCCATTTGATTTATAAACATTACACTGATAGCAGTTCATACACGGTCACTTCTTACATTTTTCTTTTTCTCTCTTACATATTACAATCAGAATTAATGAGGAAGTCTAAATGTTGCTCCAAATCAAAAGATCCTTAACTAGTCAAAAGTGAAAAATCTTATCTTAACAGAGCAATGAAATTGGTTAATTTTTTGTCTTGTCTTCAAAGAAGGTTCGTTTGTCGCACTTTTTCGAGTCCAAAATATTAAAAAATTAATGTGGGAAAAATGCCTGTCTTTGATAGTTTGACACAAATCTCAACTCATGAGCAAGAGATTATTTTTTTTGTCTTGGACATTTGTTTCATCATTTTGAGAATGCAAAAAGGTGATTTATATATGTTTTCAAGCAATTTTGGAGCACAATATACATTTTTGATATAAACTTATTTTAATATATCATCTACTATCACAAGAGAATTCAATTTTTACCGAAAAATTTCACACTAAATGCAAAGAATCGAAGTGTAAGGAAACCGATGAGAACAATATCTTCATATAAATGACATTCGTGTTATTTTTTGTTAGACAGATACAAGAGGCGTAGATGCGTATAATGATGTATAATTGTTTATGTCTGCAGGTTGATACCCAAGCCTCTCCATTTTACCGAAATCACCAATAGTCTTAGTCATGATCACGTGACTGATTATTGTTTATTTCTGCAGGGTGATTGGATCAAACCAGGTGCCGTAGTTATTGATTGTGGAATCACCGCCATTCCTGGTAATTATCCAGCATTTTTGAATTTGCTTGTTTCATGGCAAAAAGTTTGTTATACAAGCGAGGAAATGATACCCAATCATTGTTCAGCATGTCGGGATGTAGTTATTAAATCCGTCAATGAATGAGAGCGCATTGGACGCAGAATAATTCACTGTGATATCCACTTTCCGTTCTTTGTGTCTCGTAAGTGCATCTCAGGAGGGGGGCACTTGATTCATAGACATACGAAATCATCTCGAGATTAATAGTTTTATGTGAATCAACAGCAATTATAAATGAACCAGATATAATTTATGAAGTCTGCTTATTTTGTATAGGTATCAAAAAAGTGCACTTTAGTAACAAATTTAGGAATGTGTATGACAAGTGTTCGCTGTAGCTTTGTTATTGAAATTTTCAGGAATAGCTTGGCGTATTAAGCTTCTTTGCACTTAAAATTGCTCTGGAAAATTCTCAGTCTTGTAATATTTTGATGGTGATGATTGCAAACATCGCGTTGATTGGTTAATGTTTGATGGCTACGCAGAGGATAATTCGTTCGCATGGTTAGGAATTTTGTGCGTGACATTGTAAATATTTCTGAAGTCGTAACATAATCAAGTCGTAGTTGAAAGGAGACTGACAAAATAATAATGTAAACATAACAATATGATTTCTTGTTCAAGGTTGGCTCTTTTGCTAGCTACAGTGCTAATTTAAGCCAATCAAAACCTAGATACAAGTTACTTAAAACGAATTAAATCTACATTACAAAGGAGAGTGTACTATTAAAGAATATATAACTATAAAAACCCTTAATTACCAAATTTACACAGTGCAATAAAATCGTAGCTTTCAATTTAACTTTCGATTTGTTATGTGTCAAGGAATCTTTTATAAAAGAAAAGCATTGCATGCCATTTCCTAGATCGATGAAACCATACACTTTCAAAACCTGTTGTTTTTTATTTCGGTGCAAAAATATTCTTGCTTCTACGAAGAATGTTGCAGCTACGAGAAGTAGTAAATGAGCATTAGAGTTTTGTGGCATTACTAAATGCAATAAGGCTGAACAATTTCGGCCCTGAGGGAACAGTAGCCCAACGAACTTCTACCAAACCTGGTTATTAACTAGCAAGAAGACTAATCCATAAGATCTGGCATAAACATCGTTAAAGATTCAGTTCATTCTCATTAGAAAATTCCACCCCATACAAACAAGCTGAAAGTACAATATAACAAATGGTTACATAACTCAAATTTAAACACATGAATACAATAAAATAGCATATTTGCATGTAAAGAGTTTCTTCAGGAGGGATCCTCGCAATAGATGAACTAATCGAGGAGAGGATACCCCCTGCTTTTATAAGATATTCAAAAATTTGCATAAATATTGTTTAAAGAGAAATTTTGGGTGCTAATAAGGGTTCCGCATGTAAGGAAAAAACAGAAGGCCGGCGCACCCAAACCCTAACCCCTCCCCCCCGCCCCATGCCGCCATTAAAAGAAGATTCATTGTTACGATATCAACACTTCTTGAAACCCCCTTGCAATGTGACCAATATGCCTTGGATGTTATTGTACTGCAGCATGAGTTACCAGGAGTCAATTGATTTTTTTTATTTTAGATGCAACAAAGAAAAGTGGTCACAGATTGGTTGGTGATGTAGATTATAATGAATGCAAGAAAGCTGCGGGATGGATTACCCCCGTCCCAGGAGGTTTGCTATTTAATTCCAACTTTGTTATAGAATTGTTGGTTTGAAAGAAAGAAAGAAAGAAAGAAAAAAAGAAAGAAAGAAAGAAAGAAAGAAAGAAAGAAAGAAAGAAAGAAAGAAAGAAAGAAAGAAAGAAAGAAAGAAAGAAAGAAAGAAAGAAAGAAAGAAAGAAAGAAAGAAGAAAGAAAGAAAGAAAGAAAGAAAGAAAGAAAGAAAGAAAGGATCTTTAGATCTAATCATGTGGTGGCATGGTCACTTTTTTATTTGTGACAAAGTTGGGCCTTCCCCCACATTTCTGGTCTAGTAGGTCCTGGCAACTTTTGTGAAATGAGTCTCTTTGGCCATGCTCATTTGCTGTTCACCATTTTAAGAATTAATTCAGCAATAAAAGTTGGAGAATGCTATCGAAAGTAAAAGCTTTCTATTCATCTGGCCTAAATCTAGCTACGTGGCACAAAACTTTCATAAGCCCTTTCATCCAGAGAGAAGCCATTTGGCTGAAAAAATCTCAATTTGAATAAGGTAATCCCTAGATGGGGAGACTTACTCTTTCAAAAATAGGATGCACATCCTTCTGAACATTCGTAAAGACTCTTCACACCATTATTATCAATTCTTGTACCCCCTTGCTATGTTAGCAGATGCTTTTGATGTCACGGTGCAGCTGTATAATTACCGGGGGTGAAAGGTTGAACTGCCAATCAAACAGTTATCATCCGTCTCAGGAGTCATGTTATTTCCTAATTTTATGCTGAAATGGTTTAAAAATCCCTGTTTTTGTTGCTCTTTCAAAAAATGTTCTAGGAACAGATTGCTCACTTGCGCAACCGCCATGTGCTGAAGAAAAAAAATCCCTAAATTAATCTTTCTTTAATAATTCATTCTATTTCTGTGAGACAACGCTTTGATTTGAATTATTCAGTACCCATTTGCAATAGTTTTTGCATGAGAGGGCGTAATTCCTTTTGAAGAGGAACTCAGCTTTGCGTTAGCAGCAGCCTACGTTTGCACAGTTGGACCATATGGTGGTCTTAAAATAAAATTATGATTTTTAATCCGGCTTGATCGATGATTTAGCACAGATACAGACCAATGTATCGGTACAGGCTATATCTGTGCCCCAGTATAGTGGTGTTAGCTGTGATCGCACTATTGGGGATTATGATTGACTCCGACCCAGTAGAGGGGCTTATATCGCTGCCCCAAAACTGATCAGTTCAGTTCAATTCATTTTATTTCATTTCATTTTAAATTCACCGATAACATTGGGTGAAAATACCTACACAAACTATAAGAAATAAATATCTAAATCTAAATAAATGAAGGCTTATACAAGAATTCAAATATTTTAAAGGAACATAGAAATAAACTGAATTGTATGGAGGGAGTAATTTGGAGAAGGAACTGTCTCCATAGTTACGAAACTAATCGAGGAGGGAGCACCCACGGGTAACGTTAAAGTAAAAATGCAATAATTTAGCTATTCAACTAAGTAAAAAGTACTTTGCCTCAGCTTCGCATTGAATCAATCACTTTTAGAATTGTAAAGGGGATAGCTAATAATCCCTTTCAAAATGAATGTTTTTAGCTTTAGTTTAAAACTTCTTAAAGATGGTGATCTTCGGATATAATCAGGGATATGATTTCAGTATTATTGGTTTTACAAAAAACAAATATGACATTATACTGATGAATTAGATCTAAAATTGGCACAGCCAGGGTTATGTATATCCACTCCTAGCCACTTCTAGAGTTCTGGAGATCGATGTATTTGTATAGTCTATATCTCTGCCCCAGTATAGGGTATTATTATTTACTCTATCCCAATATACGGGCTTTAGCAGTGGCCCCAGCATAGGAGACTAAGATTCAATGAACGTACGCGTTAAAATGAAAATTTTTAGACAACTCAGCCATTTTCGAGAGATGTTATTGCTACTGATTATTGTTATTAATAAATAAATTAAAATTTTAAATGATTATATATCAAAGAATCGAAGGTATGAATGTACGAAGAGGTATAAATTTCACGAAATGCCAAAAGATTTTTTTAAGCAACTTTGGTGGACTTTTATCGTCCTTATGCCTCTATCAATTTTTCCGCCTTTTAGCGCAATTTGGGAGTCTCGCAGTAATAGATTAAACAATAATTTCGTAATGAATAGGATAAAAATTAAAGGAATAAGTATTTCTTGTTTTCAACAAAGTTATAACAGTTTTTGGTGAGAATTCGGTCTCAACAACTGGAGTATTTGTTGATTTAAGAACTCCTCACCATTCACCCAGCTTATAAGTTCACCACCAGTTGAAGCCTTCAATAAGAAATATTAATGACAATAAAGATATTTATGTACGACATTTATCCTAATCCTTTTAAAGGAGTGAGCCCCCTTGACTGTAACAGGGAATTAGTACCCTGTCACTTTGAGTAAAAATAGGCGGCAGAAACACGAAGGCACGTCGAACTCGTATCTAGATTAAAACTTGACTAATTCAGAACGAGATATTTTAACATTACATACAAATTACATGATTACGACGTTGCATTACACGTTTCCTGCTACATGACATCATGGGAATCGTTCAATATTGTCCAATACATTATACAATTTTGTAAAAATGGCAATGTAATGTGTCACTAATGAAGTAAAGAACAAAATAAACAAAAACATTATCAAGACAATATAGAGATAAATAAAAAATATGAATATGATAATAATCTGGTGAAATTTTCTTTGCATTCCTGCCGCATTGCGTTGTTTCGTTTATCTGTCAATGTAATTTGTGGTTGAGCTTTACCAAAAATAAGTTTAAATTACAAACTGGTAATGCCTCAGAAAGCAAAATATTTACACACAAGTCTTAAGATAAATACTGGCATTTTAAATGTTTGAATTTGTTTTGCCTTTCCAGGTGTCGGCCCAATGACTGTTGCCATGTTACTTGCTAATACTGTGGAAAGTTGCAAGAGATATGCAGCACGCTCAACTCCTCAGAAAGTAAGCATAACAGCATTGTTTCTCATTTGCTCAATCATCGCAAGCATTAACCACTAATCGTATAGGCAGCCAGGGCCGTCGAGAGCCAGTGCGGGCCCCGGGGTATTTCATTGCACCGAGCCCCAGTAAGCAATCAATTTTTTCATTGGATAAAACTTTTGCGGGCCCCGGAACTCCGAACCCACCTAACCCCCCCCCCCCCCCCCCCCGCCTAACCCCCCCCCCCTCGACGGTCCTGTGGGCAGCCTACTATGTTGTTATCATCCTAACTAGTTACATTTCTTTGAATGGTCTCTAAATTTTTGCATCTTAGATAACTGGCTAACACAGACTTGTTTACTGGAAGTGGCAAGTCTTCTCAATCCCGAGGCGAGATAAATTATTCTGGGTGGGGGGCTAATTTCCAAAATTAACAAAAAATGTGCTATTTTTCTAATACTTCTTTTGTTTTAACATTCTGTTTTGTGGGCTAAGCCCCCTAACCCTCCTCTGGCCTCGGGCCTGAGTCTTCTGCTGCAAATATTCCCTCTCTCACTCACACATTTTGTAGAGTTGTGCACAAGGCTATAACCATGCTAACATATCTTTGTCCCCCGCTAAAATTTATTTTTCCTCCTTTCTGCCATCTATTAATAAAGCATACTTACGAATTGTGAACGTCTTTCAATAGTTAATGATTTAACCGTGCATCCATTATGAATAGAATACGTAGGGACCTCCTCACATTAAATTTCCAATGGTGTAGTGATTAAGGTTTAGCACTAACGATCTAAACGTTGCTGTTACAATTCCCTGCCTTCTCCTTTGACGAGGGTAGCACCCGTGTTGACACAAAATTATACCCCTCTCTATCCAGGAGTATAAATTGGTACCTTGTAGCTAGTTATGAGCGCTAGGCCGCACCCTGCTATATGCGATTACGCATAGGGAACATGGGAAAGTGTCAAATCGGTAGAGTAGCCTCTTGCTAACGGACATTAAACTAAAACTAGACTAAACTAAACTAAACTAAACTAAACTAATTTAAACCAAACTAAACCCAGCTTAACATAACTGAATATAATTTAAACTCAACTTTAACTAAACTAAACTAAACTTAACTAAACTAAACTTAACTAAACTAAACTTAACTTAACTAAATTTTTCTTGCTTTGAAGAACAATTCTATAATATGGAACGGGTCAAAATATTTGGGGACAATAGAAGAACATCTGCACTCTTGATCACAAAAATTTGTCAGATTCCTTGCAGCAGGAGTGGGGTGACTTAAAAGGGCAGCTTTCCCTCCAAAAATATTGAGTTGCATGGAATTCCCCTGCATGTGCCCTTTTAGAAAAAAACAGCCCACCAGTAACAGCCTACTCACCAGGCCTGTTGGAGCTAATGGACAAATGAATAAAACTTTCAATTCATCATGGAGCTTAGCCGGAAAAATAACAGCATTACAGACTCATAACTATTCTAAGCATTATATTTTTATAACTTTTTTCATTTTAGGCTGGTCTTGGAATGGGAATAGAAGCATTGAAGTTAATTAGAAAATTCTCTAGAGTGAGGTTCTAAAAGGATATTGGAATTTAGCAAAGTGTGTGTAACTTACAGAGCTTATTGTTTGTATGGCATGTCTTTTTATCACCAACTAGCCAATGCTTTTGATGAGAAGAGTATAGTTTTAATGTAGGGATTAGACCTTTCTTGAATGAAAGCTGGTAAAATTGTTGTCAGCAGCATGTGACAGTGTCCATAACCCAATTGACTGATAGATGATTAAATGAAATGATAAATCTAGCACAATAGAAGTAAACAAAGAATAATGGGATATTATCACGTGAAGAATTCTATGGCAGTCTTTAAATGGCAGCCATATTTAAAGCTTACCCAAGCACCTGGTCTAAGTTAATTTATATCTGTTGTTTGTCTGTAAAGACCTACTGGTTAAAAAACACAAAGGGTGAATTTTGCCCCAAAGCCCTTTTGATAAGAAACTGCCTTATTTTTAAGGAAAATTTTGAAGAGATTCCTTTCAGAGCAGAAGTGTCATAACCCTCTGACACAAACAAGGAAGCGAGACCCCTGGTTCTTTTCAGTTCAAAACAACTTTTTAATTGTCATCGTTTTCTGGTTTTTTTATTGACAATTTTGTACCAGCTTGTTAATGTATTCAGTAGAAATCTTTTTGAAAAATGACTTTTTACAAGAATCAATAATTATTGTGCTGGAATTCACTGGAAACAAAGTTTTGACTATCAAATTTTACATTTGCTTTACAAATAATGACTTTTTGAGTTTATCAACTGCTGATTGCAAAAGTTTTCACTTCTATCTCCTGGCTTTAATGTTACCTGGGGGCAATTTGAACTATCTTTCTATGGGTGAAGGGTGTAGGTCTTTGAAGACTTAAGTAAACATGTAATTGTTTGCACAGCACCATTGCATTATGGCAGAAATGTAGCTTTATAGATAAAGAAAGATAGCTGCTTTACCTGAACAATTCTCTTGTTACTGCACTAAATTATAGATATCATCAAGTCCATGTCTTGAATTTGACAAGGGGATATGATTAATTGCACCAATGCACAGTTCTTGATTTTTTTCAAATTTTTGAAATTGAATGGCATGCAGTGCAGATCAGGGCATGTAGACCTTGCCGAGCAGGTGACACTACAGTCAGGAACTTTTTAAAATCCTGATTATGATACCACTGGGTGTGTCATTGATTTAACAAAAATCAAAGCACTTAGACAGTGTGTTTGATAAGACATGTCAGTTTCACTGGTGGATCCAGGGGGTGCAGGGGTTGAAGTGTAAAAAATCTCTTCTTAGGTGCCTGGATATCCCATTTGAGGCTCCCTAAAATCCACATTTTTCCTATGGCATTTTCTTTGGAGGCCCCTAGACCCCAATTAGTGGGCTACAGGCCTTGCATGAACTTTAGTGGATAGCCATAATTCTGGATCTGCCCCCTGAGTTTTACTTAATGTAAAATATATGTGCAAATTTTCTAAGGTAATACTACATAACTTCAGAATCAAGTGCATTTATTCAAATGCAGTACACAGTGACCACAGGGAATTTCCAGTCTACTAAACTTTGAAAGAAAATTTTGTGCAATAACAGGTTTATTCCATGCATTAAACACTATTCTTGTTATTATTGTAGCCTGCAAGTTTTATTAAGTATTTGAAACGTACAGAAACAACTATATCAGCACCAAAAAATATTTTTGATTTCACATAAATTATTGTGTACAATTCTGTTTCAGTTTTTGGAAGAATGCTCTTTAAGTGGTAGTTTAAATACAAGCAAAGGAGAGATTTAATTGTTTGGCCATCTGATGTCTTCTAAAATGAATGCATAATTTTTCTTGGGAAAATGCTAATAATTATGCAATGCCATGAATTTGCCTCTACAATATGCCATGGATAGTACCAGAAATTTCAAGGGGCTCTGTTCCTCAAATTTCCAACAAAATGCTCTGAAAAGGAAGTGCATAGATTCCCAGTCTTCATTCTCGGCCCATGACTTCTGGCATCTAGAAATATTCAGGCCAAGGATTGTATGTCCAGGGCCAGATTAATGAGAATTCTTGGAAACATGATCCAAACAAGAATTTAAAATAAGAATACTTGAATTCTCTGACAAGACCATGATTTGGGGGGGGGGGTACAAAACCCCTTCCCCAGACCTCCATAATTTGCTGCCACTGTAGATAAATAGATTTAGACAGAATAAGAGAAAGACACAACCCATTTGCAGATGATTATTCATACATTATTCAACCTCCATTCCACTGCTGGCAACACCTATCTGACTTTTACACTTTTTTGATATCTCTTCCATATGATTAATCAGTTCCTCATCATCACATCCCAGCTTTTCATATAACTCTTTTGCTTTTCCAAGATAAAACTCAGCATCGCTAAAATCATCTTGCAAATAGCAATTCCACCCGTGCATATACCAAACTTCAATGTCCTCATCATTATCATCCACCAAGGAATGCAGTAACACCTCTGCTTTATCATGCTCTCCAGTTTCTGTCAACAGCTTGGCTAATGTTACTCTTGATGCATAAGGTGGCAAGTTTTCGCTGCCACTGTCTTCATCTGTATTGCAATTAATTGTCAGATCACCTATAGCATTCTCCATTTCATTGTTTTCATTTTGTTGTCCACATTCCTCAGTTTGTGGAGCTTTTATGTTTAACATTTCAAAGCATCCTTTTAACAAGTTTTTGGCTTCCTCTTTCCTCTCTAAACTTAGAAGAAAATTTGCATTGACGATATATGCCTCAATATTTTTAGAATCATTGCCAAGAGCCTCCTTGCAATATTTCTCACATTCTGCTTCAGCATTGTCTTGAAAACAACAGTCTGTCATAAAAATTTCTGCCACTGCACAAAATGCATTAGATATATCTGTCCTCGTCACTGGACCCTTGTTAAGTAAATTTGATGTGTTTTCGGCGACATTACCCTGATTTGCCAATTCTTTTTTCATAATTTCGATCCCTGTTAAGTACCACTTTATTGCTTCTTCTCCTCCTGACATTTGGCCTAAATACATGAACTTTTCATGACCTGTCTCACCATTCATTTCAACAGCTTTCAAGAATAATTCTTTTGATTTTTCAACATCACCAGATTCTGCATATACACAGGCTGATGTTTCAATAACTTTCAAATCTTCAGGGGCCAACTCGATTGCTTTCTGACAAAATTTCAATGCCAGATCGTAATCAAAAGTGTCCAGATATTCTTCCACCTTTTTCAGCAGATCCTCAGCTGTAAATTTAGGCTGTGCATTTTTTGCTGCATGCTTATTGGAGCCGCCGTTTCGCTTTTTTCTGCCCATCGTTATAATAGAACTTACTTTCCCTCAAATGTCCGCCATTGTAAAAGAACACATGACAACGAGACTTCACAAATGCAGCGCAGAGGTTCTATAAGACGCTGCTCCGCATTCTCCTCATTCTGCCGACAGTTTTGGGGCCCGGGGGGATTAGTATATTTTGCTGACGGGATGTGCGCTCCTTTCCGGGTATCGATTTCGCCTCTTTTTTCTAACACCGGGTATCGAATTAGAGCACTTTTTCTAAAGCCAGTTGTCAAAGGAGAAATTTTGCAAGAGTAGGAGTGTTTGTTTAAGCCTGGAATATACTTTTGGTCGATTTTTTCAGCCGGGTACCAATTGTGGGAGGAAATTCTAGAGCCGGGTCAAAAAAATTTTTTTAGGTGTGCATAGTCCCGTACTATTTTAGATCAAGTACCCCCCCCCCCGGTTTTGGAGCCATACTTGCAAGATTTACCCTGACAAGGAACAGAATGAATGCAAAACTTGAGGACTGGTTTCCTAGCAACATGCTCCGATGAAATTCTAAGCATATAAATAGGTAGAGACGATCAAAGGAACAAACTATGATCAAAAATGATGAATAAATAATGTTTTAATAAATAAATATAAGAATGATATTGGATAACAATGATAACAATGATAATAATATATAACTGTGACCAGGGGTGGCGCCAGAGGGGGGCAGAGGGGCTAAACCCGTCTGGGAGAAACCAGGTAAAAGTTTACGCTAGTCGGGGAATTTTTAACAGAATATTTGTTCTAATACTCAGAAATTGACCCTCTATTCGGTATAGCTCCCTGTCGGGGAACCTAGCCCCTCCGGTCGGGCAAATCCTGGCACCGCCCCTGACTGTGACTGCTGAATTAGGGATTCCACAAAAATATATAGATTCCTTGTAACGAAGGAAAAAACTTTGATACTTCGACTACCTTTACACGAACAAAAGTGAATTGGATCTGGACTGGATCCGATCTACTGTTTATACGGATACGCCCTGCGATTACACGAATCATTCATTTAATGTTGTCCAAACATAGGCTACCACAAAGCTTACATCTACAGCTTGACTATACATATGTTGCTCAGATTTTCTTTGCTTGATTAGGAATTCTAGACCAAATAATTGCTCCGTTTAACTACATTCAAAATTTTGACATTTTTTGCGTACAGTGTAGTTGCCAGGTGTGGTCTTTGCTATCAGGGGTGAGTTTTTTGCACACTCATTACTTGATATTATCAATTATTGTTAAGCACCACCGAAGGCTGTCAAAGTTTGCTAGGAAAAACAACAAATGATTGTGTTTTAAAATGTCTACGAATTTACCTTCAAAATCATGACTCACAAAAAATCACAAATACTCTAACCTGTTCACCAGATTCCAATTTCAAAGGATTTCAAAGGATGGGATGAAAAGCATTTGAAACATATAGCTTTTAAAACAATTATATCCGTTATGCCAATGTTGCAAGGACAGAGTTAGGGCCAGTCAACAGATGCCTCATTTTGATTGACCTTAGGCCCCGATCACACGCATCGTTTTTTGCATGAAAACAGTTTTTTAGCTCTTTTTTGCATTTAATTTGCAAAGTTTTGTCAAACATAATATAGCTAAGTATCTTTAGGGACCCCTCTACGGCAGATACAATGTTGCCAGTAGTAGCATGCCCATCAACATGGGCCCTTACTAGTTTTTTCATATTAGCAGGACGGCATCACACCCAGCAAGGCGAAAGATAAGAGCCGTGAAAGGGGGGAAGAGCTCAATTTAAGTCTATTGCAATCATTAACTGAACCTAGATTCTGATAAGGGATTACTCTCATATCAATCAATAAATATTAGAATTTTCAAACTGGATATGCTTATATTTCGTCAATCAATCGAAGACTAACAATAACAACAATATATAACTGGGACCTCTTACAAGTACACAACCAAAAGTGGATCTGATCTAAACTGAATCAGATCTTTTTTTGGTAAAGATACGCCTTGCATTTACACGAAATATCGCAGATCCGATCCAGTTCCGGTCCCCTATGCTATCATCTTCGAGATTTCTGTCAAAGTAGATCCAGTCAAAATCTGTACAAAAAGTAGACCGGATCCAGTTTAGATCTGACCCACTTTTGCTCGCGTAAACGTAACCTTAAACTACTAATCTTGTTTAACGCATTGATCATTCAAGTTTATTTGTAAAACCTACAGAAAGGCTCTTGTCATCTTTATTGATTCTGGGGCGATTGGCGCCTCTTATTGGAACACAGTGATGATGGTGAACAAAAAGCACTTGGCAAGGGTTCAATACAGTATAATCCATTTTTACTTTGAAAAACCAGAGGAATAGATTCTCCATACCAGGTTTATCTGGCGTTACATCATTGAGTTCATTCAGCAAAGTGCTGTTCCACTTTTTAGCTTGCAAAATGAATGTATCGTGTGAGCCAAGGTATGCTCCTCCCTTGTCACAATTGTTCCCTCTCCTCTGGGTCCATGTGCAGTTTGATTCCTGTCCTCGTACATCTGTCATAATAGAGTGTCTTGTGAGTGCATACATCACCCTTTTCTCTTTGAGTATCCTAAGGTAATCCTTGTTGTCCCAACCTTTACCAATCGTGTTATCTTGATTTGTTATCGCCACTACTTTTCCTGTCAGGCATTCTGAGGCATAAAGCAATTGCTCTTTTAGACCAACATCTCCACCAATAATTCGTATTATAAGCTTCTCACTGTTTTTCAAATTAAGCGATTTTAAGAAATCAGCGGTATCTCTGCTCCATACAAGGATGTGTATGTTTTCTAGCATGGGATGTAGTAAATTTAACTGCAGGACGTTGACAAGTTCCATCTCCCTTGCTTTTATGATACGATTATCAGCCTCATCACTCGCGTAACTGATGTTACCAAAAATCTTACGATAATATGGATTTCTAAGTAGATCCACAAAACCTGTGATTAATTCTACTTTGGACTCGTTTTGCAGAGTTGTAGGTTGATGACAGTTTTTTTCCACAATCAATGCATTGTTTCCTCCAGCAATCGGTTCAAACACCTTGTAAACGAAGTTTTCGACCTTTCCGCGAATCTTCAACGAAATTTGAGAAAACTTTGGAGCTCTCTCAGATGCTCGTTCTAAATTGAAGTTGAGGAAGCTAAACAATTTATAATTTCTTTCGCTTTTACGCGTCAACACATAAGATACTATGTAGAAGATAGTGAATAGCATGAACATTGATAGCAATGTAAAGTGCGAAGAAATCTTCTTCATGACAGCAGTTGTGAAACTTTACTTTGAGGTCTTCCGTTTATTTTAGAGGTATCAGATCTGAATATAGCCTACCACGCGGCTTACATTAATAGCTTAGTTATGAAACTGTTGCTAAGAATTTCTTTGCTTAATCAGGAATGCTAGGCAAAACAATGAGTTGCTCCGTTTAATCACATTCAAGATATGGACAATTTTTGCGTACAGTGTAGTTGCCAGGTATGGTCTCTGCTACCATGGATTAGTCTTTTTGGGAAAATGTTTGGTATGGGCAGTTAATTTTTTGCACACTCAATTATTGATGAAGCGCCGCAGAGGGCCATCAAGGTTTGCCTGGGTAGAGAACGAACGAATGCATTGTAAAATGTGTATAAATTCACCTTCAAAATCATAACTTACGTTTAAACCAGCAAGTCTTGCCCAGGCAATGTTTCGGAACATAACTAGTGACACTGTACCAAGGGACATCCAATTAGGCATTTCAGCTGCTTGAAGCCAGAATCATTAAGGCAACCCCCACGAGACTTACATTCAATTTAATAAGCAAATTCATAGGCAAGAAAGCAAGACTGATTCACACTGAAAGGCAATACGCCTAATACTTCTTCCAACTTATACAAGTGGCACATCAATAAAAGGCATTTTTCGTGAAATTAACTCTGATAAAATTTCATTTTACCATCATTTTCTAATAATTTGTGTCCGATGTAACCGGTCCTCTTTCAACATCTTACCCAACCCCCATTTCGAGAAATCATTGTATGGAAGTTGCGTTTCTATTGTACTTGCTAACTAAATGAACTATTTGTCTTGATGCTGAAACCTCTAGGCTCCACCTGAATGTGCATCAGAAAAGATTTTTTGGTTAAAAACTAAATTTGGAAGTGCCACTGACTCGGTTTGATGCAGCGTTCCATTTTGAATAGCGGAGACTGCGAAGGAGAGTCCTACCTTAAAAATTTGTCAAGGCCTAAAAGAGAAAGGAAATCGAAGTCTAGAAATAGTTCCCACCCATTTAAGCGAAAATGAGTGGTTGCTTGGATGGCATGAACTGCCCACATATTGAAATAGATTGCGGAGAAAAAAGAAATCAAATTGCATCTGCCGTTGCTGGTGGATTGGTAATGTATAATGTGTTGATAGTCCTTCGTATTTTTAGGCCCTCCTCGCTGCTAATGAACTTCAGGTTTAGAGGACAGCGAATCTTGAAAAAATTTCTCGCTAAAGGCATAAAGAAAAAACAATGCCGTTCAATTTAAAATCACAGTTAGGGTCTTTAATGTGTTTAAAGACACTAACATTTTGACTAAATTAACTCAAACCAAACAGTCAGAGTAGAAGGACGACATATTATTAGGCAGTAAATTGGTTAAAGGACTTAAAATCATGATGCTAAATGTGATAATGTGTTACGCACGGGGCAAAAAATAGCCATATTTCAGACTAGATTTCATGTTAGTTTTTGACAAGAGATCTCAGAGGGCACAGAGGAAGAGTTTTTTCCCCCACACAGAACAACTGCAAGCCGCATTTGCAGCCACCCAATTTCTACTAAAATGAATATTTTAGCAGGACAGGAGTCTTCTGGCTAGTTAGGCCCTAATTGGTACACAATTTTCATGGTTACTCTTCCAGCCACTCAAAATACTTATCCAGTTTTCTTGCAACTGTTTGATTTAAGGACACAAAACAGCTCCCCCATGCATTATTTAAAGTTTCCAATCCTGTGCAGGAGTGCATTGGCCTAGAAGCGTGCCCACTTGAAATAAATTTTCCATGTTGTTTAGTTAATTCTGCCGATTATCTGTAAATGAACTGAGGCCAATTTTGTGTGCCATAACAATCCTTAATAAATCTAACTGCATGTCAGCATTACTTCAAACTAACTGCAACACACTCACTTCATCTCAGCAAGCTCCCTCATAAAAAAATTGCAACACAATCATAAAAGATCATTGGATTATGGCAACACCTAGATTGCATCCTTTATATAAATGTGCAAGCATTGGTCAGAGTTATTTTTCTCATCTTAGAGGTGTAGCTGTTATCAACTCCCATCCTGTTGATTCAAGCAAAATAATGCTACTAATTGGCAGAACAACAGGTGTTTTATAAGCCATGTGTTGAGAGGGAATCCCCATCTAGCTGATAAGGTTGCTTTAACAAAAATTGATTGCAGTTTACATTCATTGAATGTTACTTCTGTGAAGGAAAGCAGCTGATGCCTCAACAATAGTCAGTTATTTTGGTCAACAAATTGCCAATGTGCAATTAAATTTAGATATTTTGTAAATAGCTGCATGATTAAAAGTTAGACTTCAGAAATTGGATGATTTACAGATTTCTTCCATTTTATATGTTGGGGGAAGCTACTTTCTCGCACACACATGCACAGATCTTTTGCAGCTCTAAGACCCCTCTACTTTTGTACATCCAAATTTTCTAGTTGCATTTATACCTATTTTTCCCAATTCATTTTTTTCCTTCCCATTTAAAGCCTGATTTTCTTTTTTCTTATCATTTTTTGTTTTCTGTTTTTGTCTATAACTTGCCCCTTACATTAAGAGTTTTACATTAAGAATACAAATACCTTAGTCTTAAGATGTTCACCAGCGTTTAAAAATAGCATTCTCTTTTAGTTTTTCATTGGTTGGTGGTTTGCAATTGATACTGCTGCCAATGACCCCTTATCAAACAAAGCTTTTCACATTTGTGGTGTAGCCTCAACAATTGCAGTGTTTATGTAAGTGCTATTATATATATTTTTGTATTTGGTATCCAAACTGTATTTTTGTTTTATTTTTTGGTACAACATGCTAGGAATAAATTTAGGTACATATTTTCTTTATAAAAACAATTAAAGCTCAAATTCACAGCAAATTTTATTGGAAAGGGCATGCATCCTTGATGACAATGCTCATGCCTCAGCTTGTTCATAATTTGTTCTTGATTTCCAATCAATTTGAGGGGCATAAAATCTAAGGAGCCCAAATAATTTTTTTGTGGCAAAGAGGCCCTCAAAGAATTATATGGCTATCATTTTGATGTACTTTGCATTCATCATCATAATACTGTAAATTAAGAATTGAAATACTTCCCATCACTTAGGAATATAACTCAAGTTGGCATTTGCTATTGGAGATCTGTATAATACTTAGCTACTAACTCACTAATAAGTGTATACGCTAAAGGTTTGTTGTTGATTCCTGATTTCCACTTAACGCCTCTATTCATTGGAAGCTGTCCCGACCTCCAGCATGAGTATTCAAATAATGTATAGCTACTAACTCACTAATAAGTGTATACGCTATGGGTTTGTTGTTGATTCCTGATTTCTACTAAACGCCTCTATTCATTGGAAGCTGTCCCGACCTCCAGCATGAGTATTCAAATAATGTATAGCTACTAACTCACTAATAAGTGTATACGCTAAGGGTTTGTTGTTGATTCCTGATTTCCACTAAACGCCTTTATTCTTTGGACGCTGTCCCGACCATCAACATGAGTATTCAAATAATGTATAGCTACTAACTCACTAATAAGTGTATACGCTAAGGGTTTGTTGTTGATTCCTGATTTCCACTAAACGCCTCTTTTCATTAGAAGCTGTTCCGACCTCCAGCATGAGTATTCAAATAATGTATAGCTACTAACTCACTAATAAGTGTATACGCTAAGGGTTTGTTGTTGATTCCTGATTTCCACTAAACGCCTCTATTCATTGGAAGCTGTCTCGACCTTCAGCATGAGTATTCAAATAATGTATAGCTACTAACTCACTAATAAGAGTATACGCTAAGGGTTTGTTGTTGATTCCTGATTTCCACTAAACGCCTCTATTCATTGGAAGCTGTCCCGACCTCCAGCATGAGTATTCAAATAATGTATAGCTACTGACTCACTAATAAGTGTATACGCTAAGGGTTTGTTGTTGATTCCTGATTTCCACTAAACGCCTCTATTCATTGGAAGCTGTCCCGACCTCCAGCATGAGTATTCAAATAATGTATAGCTACTGACTCACTAATAAGTGTATACGCTAAGGGTTTGTTGTTGATTCCTGATTTCCACTAAACGCCTCTATTCATTGGAAGCTGTCTCGACCTCCAGCATGAGTATTCAAATAATGTATAGCTACTAACTCACTATTAAGAGTATACGCTAAGGGTTTGTTGTTGATTCCTGATTTCCACTAAACGCCTCTATTCATTGGAAGGTTTCTCAACCTTCAGCATGAGTATTCAAATAATGTATAGCTACTAACTCACTAATAAGTGTATACGCTAAGGGTTTGTTGTTGATTCCTGATTTCCACTAAACGCCTCTTTTCATTGGAAGCTGTCCCGACCATCAGCATGAGTATTCAAATAATGTATAGCTACTAACTCACTAATAAGTGTATACGCTAAGGGTTTGTTGTTGATTCCTGATTTCCACTAAATGCCTCTTTTCATTGGAAGCTGTCCCGACCATCAGCATTAGTATTCAAATAATGTATAGCTACTGACTCACTAATAAGTGTACACGCTAAGGGTTTGTTGTTGATTCCTGATTTCCACTAAACGCCTTTATTCTTTGGACGCTGTCCCGACCTTCAGCATGAGTATTCAAATAATGTATAGCTACTAACTCACTAATAAGTGTATATGCTAAGGGTTTGTTGTTGATTCCTGATTTCCACTAAACGCCTCTATTCATTGAAAGCTGTCTCGACCTTCAGCATGAGTATTCAAATAATGTATAGCTACTAACTCTCTAATAAGTGTATACGCTAAGGGTTTGTTGTTGATTCCTGATTTCCACTAAACGCCTTTATTCTTTGGACGCTGTCCCGACCATCAACATGAGTATTCAAATAATGTATAGCTACTAACTCACTAATAAGTGTATACGCTAAGGGTTTGTTGTTGATTCCTGATTTCCACTAAACGCCTCTTTTCATTGGAAGCTGTCCCGACCTCCAGCATGAGTATTCAAATAATGTATAGCTACTAACTCACTAATAAGTGTATACGCTAAGGGTTTGTTGTTGATTCCTGATTTCCACTAAACGCCTCTATTCATTGGAAGCTGTCTCGACCTTCAGCATGAGTATTCAAATAATGTATAGCTACTAACTCACTAATAAGAGTATACGCTAAGGGTTTGTTGTTGATTCCTGATTTCCACTAAACGCCTCTATTCATTGGAAGCTGTCCCGACCTCCAGCATGAGTATTCAAATAATGTATTGCTACTGACTCACTAATAAGTGTATACGCTAAGGGTTTGTTGTTGATTCCTGATTTCCACTAAACGCCTCTATTCATTGGAAGCTGTCCCGACCTCCAGCATGAGTATTCAAATAATGTATAGCTACTGACTCACTAATAAGTGTATACGCTAAGGGTTTGTTGTTGATTCCTGATTTCCACTAAACGCCTCTATTCATTGGAAGCTGTCTCGACCTCCAGCATGAGTATTCAAATAATGTATAGCTACTAACTCACTAATAAGAGTATACGCTAAGGGTTTGTTGTTGATTCCTGATTTCCATTAAACGCCTCTATTCATTGGAAGCTGTCTCGACCTTCAGCATGAGTATTCAAATAATGTATAGCTACTAACTCACTAATAAGTGTATACGCTAAGGGTTTGTTGTTGATTCCTGATTTCCACTAAACGCCTCTATTCATTGGAAGGTTTCTCAACCTTCAGCATGAGTATTCAAATAATGTATAGCTACTAACTCACTAATAAGTGTATACGCTAAGGGTTTGTTGTTGATTCCTGATTTCCACTAAACGCCTCTTTTCATTGGAAGCTGTCCCGACCATCAGCATGAGTATTCAAATAATGTATAGCTACTGACTCACTAATAAGTGTATACGCTAAGGGTTTGTTGTTGATTCCTGATTTCCACTAAATGCCTCTTTTCATTGGAAGCTGTCCCGACCATCAGCATGAGTATTCAAATAATGTATAGCTACTGACTCACTAATAAGTGTATACGCTAAGGGTTTGTTGTTGATTCCTGATTTCCACTAAACGCCTCTATTCATTGGAAGCTGTCTCGACCTCCAGCATGAGTATTCAAATAATGTATAGCTACTAACTCACTAATAAGTGTATATGCTAAGGGTTTGTTGTTGATTCCTGATTTCCACTAAACGCCTCTATTCATTGGAAGCTGTCTCAACCTTCAGCATGAGTATTCAAATAATGTATAGCTACTAACTCACTCATAAGTGTATACGCTAAGGGTTTGTTGTTGATTCCTGATTTCCACTAAACGCCTCTATTCATTGGAAGCTGTCTCAACCTTCAGGATGAGTATTCAAATAATGTGTAGCTACTAACTCACTAATAAGTGTATATGCTAAGGGTTTGTTGTTGATTCCTGATTTCCACTAAACGCCTGTATTCATTGGAAGCTGTCTCAACCTTCAGCATGAGTATTCAAATAATGTGTAGCTACTAACTCACTAATAAGTGTATATGCTAAGGGTTTGTTGTTGATTCCTGATTTCCACTAAACGCCTCTATTCATTGGAAGCTGTCTCAACCTTCAGCATGAGTATTCAAATAATGTATAGCTACTAACTCACTCATAAGTGTATACGCTAAGGGTTTGTTGTTGATTCCTGATTTCCACTAAACGCCTCTATTCATGGGAAGCTGTCTCAACCTCCAGCATGAGTATTCAAAAAATGTATTGCTACTAACTCACTAATAAGTGTATATGCTAAGGGTTTGTTGTTGCTTCCTGATTTCCACTAAACGCCTCTATTCATTGGAAGCTGTCCCGACCTCCAGCATGAGTATTCAAATAATGTATAGCTACTAACTCACTAATAAGTGTATATGCTAAGGGTTTGTTGTTGATTCCTGATTTCCACTAAACGCCTCTATTCATTGGAAGCTGTCTCAACCTTCAGCATGAGTATTCAAATAATGTATAGCTACTAACTCACTAATAAGTGTATATGCTAAGGGTTTGTTGTTGATTCCTGATTTCCACTAAACGCCTCTATTCATTGGAAGCTGTCCCGACCTTCAGCATGAGTATTCAAATAATTTATAGCTACTAACTCACTAATAAGTGTATACGCTAAGGGTTTGTTGTTTAATCCTGATTTCCACTAAACGCCTTTTTTCTTTGGACGCTGTCCCGACCATCAGCATGAGTATTCAAATAATGTATAGCTACTAACTCACTAATAAGTGTATACGCTAAGGGTTTGTTGTTGATTCCTGATTTCCACTAAACGTCTTTATTCTTTGGACACTGTCCCAACCTCCAGCATGAGTATTCAAATAATGTATAGCTACTAACTCACTAATAAGTGTATACGCTAAGGGTTTGTTGTTGATTCCTGATTTCCACTAAACGCCTTTATTCTTTGGACGCTGTCCCGACCATCAGCATGAGTATTCAAATAATGTATAGCTACTAACTCACTAATAAGTGTATATGCTAAGGGTTTGTTGTTGATTCCTGATTTCCACTAAACGCCTCTATTCATTGGAAGCTGTCTCAACCTTCAGCATGAGTATTCAAATAATGTATTGCTACTAACTCACTAATAAGTGTATATGCTAAGGGTTTGTTGTTGATTCCTGATTTCCACTAAACGCCTCTATTCATTGGAAGCTGTCCCGACCTTCAGCATGAGTATTCAAATAATTTATAGCTACTAACTCACTAATAAGTGTATACGCTAAGGGTTTGTTGTTTAATCCTGATTTCCACTAAACGCCTTTTTTCTTTGGACGCTGTCCCGACCATCAGCATGAGTATTCAAATAATGTATAGCTACTAACTCACTAATAAGTGTATACGCTAAGGGTTTGTTGTTGATTCCTGATTTCCACTAAACGTCTTTATTCTTTGGACACTGTCCCAACCTCCAGCATGAGTATTCAAATAATGTATAGCTACTAACTCACTAATAAGTGTATACGCTAAGGGTTTGTTGTTGATTCCTGATTTCCACTAAACGCCTTTATTCTTTGGACACTGTCCCAACCTCCAGCATGAGTATTCAAATAATGTATAGCTACTAACTCACTAATAAGTGTATATGCTAAGGGTTTGTTGTTGATTCCTGATTTCCACTAAACGCCTCTATTCATTGGAAGCTGTCTCAACCTTCAGCATGAGTATTCAAATAATGTATTGCTACTAACTCACTAATAAGTGTATATGCTAAGGGTTTGTTGTTGATTCCTGATTTCCACTAAACGCCTCTATTCATTGGAAGCTGTCCCGACCTTCAGCATGAGTATTCAAATAATTTATAGCTACTAACTCACTAATAAGTGTATACGCTAAGGGTTTGTTGTTTAATCCTGATTTCCACTAAACGCCTTTTTTCTTTGGACGCTGTCCCGACCATCAGCATGAGTATTCAAATAATGTATAGCTACTAACTCACTAATAAGTGTATACGCTAAGGGTTTGTTGTTGATTCCTGATTTCCACTAAACGTCTTTATTCTTTGGACACTGTCCCAACCTCCAGCATGAGTATTCAAATAATGTATAGCTACTAACTCACTAATAAGTGTATACGCTAAGGGTTTGTTGTTGATTCCTGATTTCCACTAAACGCCTTTATTCTTTGGACGCTGTCCCGACCATCAGCATGAGTATTCAAATAATGTATAGCTACTAACTCACTAATAAGTGTATACGCTAAGGGTTTGTTGTTGATTCCTGATTTCCACTAAACGCCTTTATTCTTTGGACGCTGTCCCGACCATCAGCATGAGTATTCAAATAATGTATAGCTACTAACTCACTAATAAGTGTATACGCTAAGGGTTTGTTGTTGATTCCTGATTTCCACTAAACGCCTCTATTCATTGGAAGCTGTCCCAACCTCCAGCATGAGTATTCAAATAATGTATAGCTACTAACTCACTAATAAGTGTATACGCTAAGGGTTTGTTGTTGATTCCTGATTTCCACTAAACGCCTTTATTCTTTGGACGCCTTAGAGTATTCAAATAATGTGGCAGGAAACTGCATAATGAAAATAAAAATTTATTTCTAAAAAATAAATAAAAATATATAAAAGTGATATTAAAATATAGTAAATTTGCTTGAAGTTTTCTTTATAGTGGTCCACACATTATAAACTATGGGCATTGTCCATAAACCTGTAATAAACTGGGTAGGGTAGCTTGCATTTCATTTCGATATGTTCTGCTATCTGATGTGATATAAAAAAGGTTGAGAGAAATTTGTGTCAAACATCATAAGCAGTAAAAGAAGCAACTGCCAACAATTTTAGGCCCTGAAGTAAGCAATATTTAGGCACTAGATTGACTAAACACATAGTTCTATAAGGCAATTGATCCAGCTCCTAGATTTTTTGTCACTTTTTGTCACAATAGCTTCAGCAGTAGAGTGAGTCTCAACTTGGATCTGAAGGATTTTTGCAAACATTGTGTGATATTTTGTTCCTTTCGCAGCTCAACTGATCCTACTTTTTGTTGCTGTGAAGTTAACCCCTCAATTTCAAAAGCTTTACGAAAATTTTTCATTACAAGAAGACAACTTATCTTGCATGAGGAATCAAGAGAGGTCACTTGTGGTGAAGATTTGGTCCTTTGAAAATACACCCACCTAAAATTAATGTGCATTTGTGCCTCTGATTGCTTAACAACTACTTTGCAGGACAGCAAGATGTTAGTTTCTCCTTCACAGCAGATGTCTAAAACCTTTTCCTTCTCACAGTAGATTTTCCGAAAAGTAAACTTTTAATTTAATGAGAACGAGGTTATTTCAAGTCATGTTACCTTTTGCAGGGGCCAACAATAATGCCATCAATTTTGTAATCTTTTCAGGGTAAATGCTGTATCCAATGCGCAAGTAAGAGGAGAGATGTACGAATCTGGTTGCTTGGGACAAACAGGTGTGTACCAGTATTCATCATCATCATCATCATCATCATCATCATCATCATCATCATCATCATCATAATCATCATCATCATCATCATCATCATCATCATCATCATCATCATCATCATCATCATCATCATCATCATCATCATCATCATCATCATCATCATCATCATCATCATCATCATCCTTATCATCATCCTTATCATCCTCATCCTCATCCTCATCCTCATCCTCATCCTCATCCTCATCCTCATCCTCTTGTCGTAACAGCAATACCACCAAATATCCCCCCTTTTCACATTAATCCACGTCATGTCTCCTCTGCGGTGCATCATACATCTTTGCAGCTACCAATCACATGCTAGCACTATCCTTTCAAAGAGCAATTACTTATGTACGTCGGTTTATATCATTTTACACTATACTCTGAGAAGCCCCGTATGCCCTTTATAATCATAATATTTTCCTATTTACTTTTTATTTCTGCCGCTTTGCCCTGTTCCTTACATCTATCAAGCACCTATTAACTATCGAAAGCAGCATCGCTGATATGACGTAGAGGATTCAACGCTAGCATGGATAAAAAATCTGCAATATGCTCCCCTTTTGCTCCCTGGAAAAAGCCAGCCCTTAGTTAGTGTTTCTTCCTCACAGCTCAGGGTACAAACGCACGCTTATTCTGACTCATCCAGAAACAATGCAAAAATAAAAACAACTGGCATGGGTCACAACGTGTTTCTATTACGAGGCCAAACGCTGCAAAATGCAAGGCACACGGGGAGGGTCTTCGCTTTTGAGTGGTTGCATGCACCCCGGGCTTGATATGTCTCGCTTATTCTTGTAACGTTAGTGCTTTGCAGTGCGAATACAAAATATTCATTTTATGCTATTTTTATCCTAGGTGCAAGAATTTGGTTACTTATTGGATTTCTCATGGGATTTGGAGGGATGATTGGTGCCTCTTGGGTATTATTCGGTGCTTATGTTGTACCAGGTAAAAATTTATCGTTTGATTTCTGACTCAAGGAACTATGAAAGGCAACTGTAAAACAGTTGTGGAAATTCCCTTGCAATCGTTGGCCACAGCACTCATAAAATCAAGCTTAGAGGCTGCGCTTTCCTCAGCATAGGGAGCGTGATTGGCCGTTGGTGCATCCGCTCAAAACGCTCGCTTATTCCTTCGAAGCTCAACCAACAGATCAATTTTAGAAACCAAAGTACAATCAAGAGTGATTTCTGGGCAGGGAATGAGCAAGAAAAGCTTTTTTCTGGCTAATAAGCCGATGCAGCTGTCTTACCTTAGATTTTATAGATACTAACCACAAGGGTGCTACCCGATTGTAAATTTTTAGTCTCGACCTGGAGATCGAACCCGCGTTCATCACATTCGGAGTCACAGGCATATGAAATCAGCAGCTAGCGAACATCCAGGATTTCTCCTTTTTCTGTCCAAACAGGAACATTTAAATGTTTAAATTAATCGAGAAGATTGAAAATTTGTCTCTCGCATTCTGGGCCTCTCACATTCTATGCAAGCGTCTTAGACCACTAGACCACTATATATAAATATATGTATGGAGTCACGCATTCATGTCATAAATCTTTAATGTCATTTCGGCTTCTACTGCTTTGCAAACTTTTTCGGAGATCTTTTTCCAAGCTTTTCCATCCTGTGCTGTTGATCTAATCAGTTCTAAATCCTACTTTTTCTTCATGGTTGGCTTGAGAAAATCTCTTTCAAGTGATCTTACCCTGCTAATATCTTTGTTCATCGTTGATACGACAGTTTCTCGAGTTCTGTCTGCCTTTTAACCATTTTTTACGATATTTTATTGTGAAATTTCTTCTTGTCATGAATTTATCAAAACGAGATTGTTGTGATGAAATTGGGGTTTTTGTAATGAATTCACATATATGTTGATTTGCTTGCGGATATTTTCAAATCTCTTTCATTCAATAAAAGACGTTGTTGACAAACTTGAAAATGGTTTGATAAAACCTCAACGGATCGAGATTTGCTCTTTAAAAAAGCTAAAAATCCAAAAAGTCTTGTGTTTCATTGGTGCGACAAAATGTATGGTTTAAGAATCTAAAATATCTGAAGGTTATCAACAATGGGTGCTGTTTCTTTGATGAGAATTTTGTATGTTTTTAAGGAACTGTATTTGACTTTGCGAATTTATTTTCTGTTCTAATATGACAATGTTTTAATGCCTGTGAATTTGTTTTTTGTAGGAGCTGCTGACCCGTGGCCTGGTGTAGCAATCTTCCTGCAAAATTTCTTCATTTTCTTCAGGTATTTCATCCTTTTTTTGCTTCAAATTCTCAGGTGTTTAGACTTTTTTTTGCTGAAAAGTGTAGGGCATTTCTGGTGGTGGTGGTAGTGCTGATGATACTGATAAAGGTGGTAGTTGATGAAAAATATCCGTAAGTTCCAAATCAAAAAAACCCCAAACCGGTCCTAGATTTGAATCGTCAAAGAGGGAACTTCCAGCTTGCGGTAATCCCTAAGCTTATGTATTCAAGTTAACTGTGCCGATTTGCCAGTAATTGTAAATTGCATTACTGTTGAGCAGATTATAGAGCGAAAGTTTTGCAGATATTTAATTATTGCACAGTTGCCCTGCAGAAAGAAGTGAATGCAGCTGCTCATAGATCATATACTATGCGAAAACAACAGTGCATGAAACTTTTTTCATCTTAGCAGCCTGATACAGCCGCAAATTCTATCGGCCGTAATTTCGCTCTTTGTACACTAGGGCGTCTTAGGGAGGAGCAAAGTTCATGGTGTGAATATAGGAATCTTAGTTTGCTTAAAACAGGGGCGTTTTATTTTAAAAGGCAAAAATTTACCACTTCTACATTTAAAGACGCACTTAATTATATAGCTGTCCTAAGAGTTATTTGCTCACCTGACCTACAATAATACTTTCAAAATAATCGATCATTCACGGAGACTATAAATTAAAGTACTGTAGTGATCGTTGCTTGTGTAATTGGTTTCTTATAAGTAAGTTTTTTATAGTGCAAATTGCGTCTAACGATGGTGATGCAAGTGATGGAAATCATGGCAAATATGGGGCCCCTTAACAAGAACCAGCTCCCCTACGAATCATTCCTTTCTGTGTTACTTAATGAGACCTGCTCTTAGAATTATTCACTGGTAATATCTGTTTGCAGCAATAACAAACATTTTTTTGCGTCGCTGGTGAAATGTCGTTTCTAAGAGTCTATCGAATAAAAGAAATCGCAAACCGATCACAACATTACACTGATTCTTTTGAAAGTACGGCAACCTCATCAATGAAATATTAAAAAGGTCTGCTTGGCTAAACTGGTCGAAAAAAGTTTTAAATCGATAAAAATTTTGTTAAACATCTTTTAGAATCGGTGATAAATATTTCGACTCAGAAGTGAAGAAATCGTCAATTGACGTCAGGAAATGTAGAAGAGAACGAGACATTGTTAACAACAAGCAAAAACTCTTCATTTCTTGTCCAATATCTTCATTACTTATCGCAGATTAAAGCTATTCTTACTGGGTTTAAATTTGCACGGCAAATAATTGCACAGTGGCGAAGCTTTTTCGATAGGTGATCAAACAGCACGAAGGGCAGTCTTTATGTAAATGGCAGTATTCATAGACTAAAATACAGTACAGTACAGTACAGTTCAGATCAGTTCAGATCAGTTCAGTTCAGTTCAGTTCAGTTCAGTTCAGTTCAGTTCAGTTAAGTTCAGTTCAGTTCAATGCAGTTCAGTTCAGTTCAGTTCTATTCAATGCAGTTCAGTTCAGTTCTATTCAATGCAGTTCAGTTCAGTTCAGTTCAGTTCAGTTCAGTTCAGTTCAGTTCAGTTCAGTTCAGTTCAGTTCAGTTCAGTTCAGTTCAGTTCAGTTCAGTTCAGTTTAGTTCATATTGTTTGTATTTGAATAGTTTCAAGCAAGGCATATGCTAAATAACTAATGTATACACGATATAGTTGAGATTTCATCATATATGATATATATGTTAAAATAAGGTATGTAATGTACAATTGTAATAATTGAATTTATGATACATGTAATATATTGTATACGGTAATGTATGAATAAAGATATATAATCTATTTAAAAATATAATAGAAGAACCAGCAATATTTTTTTATGGAAAGAAAGGTGCTAATTAAATAAACTTTTCACTTTATTTATTCAACATCATTTGCTTTTTGTTTGTTCTTTTACTTTAATGTTTTTTCACAAAATATTGCTGATTCAATTTTTAATTTTAAGAATGCTGATGAGTTTCTTAAATCACGTAACACGTCTTTTAACTAAATCCTTTCATTTTTAGTGCTTTGGTGTTTAAATTTGGCCGTACAGAAGACATCTTTTGAGAGATAAAAAAGGGAAACAAAGTAACCAGCTAAGCAAGGTTTAATCATTGTACATATCTAATAATTTTTGTTTTTTTTATTTTGTATTTATAGTATCATGTTATCAGTGTTTTTTGAATGCAAGAACATGCTAATTTACTTCAATTAAGTTTTATTTTCTCTTTTGGTAAAAGCATAGTTAACTACGGTGGAAGTTATTCAGGGGTTGGAACCTGTCGGGAATTAGGTATTAATTTCAGCGCTGTGCAGAATACTGTGTGTTAGAATCCCCAGATCGTTGCAGTACATCATCATGATCATCATCACTATTATCATGATCTTGATGTTAAGAAGCCTTACCATTGCATTATATTCAGGTCTAACGAAATATTGAAGCATTTTTCCCCCGGGATATTAGCATTTCTTTCTAAAGGTCATAAAGAAATATGTCCCTTCCGGGGGTTAAGGGGTTAAAATGAGTATTCCCATCTTAATAGCAACACGAGACTTGATTCTTGCCAAAACCTAAGAGTTGCTGCAGCATGGCAAGAATAGAAAGCCCTTGAAATTTTTTCGAAAATAGGCGTAGTCTAATCTAATCCCCTTTTTGAAAATTCTATTTTTCATCCTCTTGCTCTGCAATAACGATCCATTGAGTCAATTGGAGAACCAGTAGGCCATGGCGCCCCTTGCAGACATGGAACAACCTTTCATCATTTTTGTTATTTTATTGTTTGCATTGATTTCTTTTCCAACAGCGTTTTGAAATTGTCCCAGAAAAACACGCTTTTAAAATCCTAAAGAATCGAAAACCAGTTAAGAAAATGTTGGTCTGAATTTGAAAGAAGATTTAAGAACAGCCCACCGCATACAAAGTTAATGCTCCCTAAAATAAGACGGGCTATTAAACACTGATTTGAAATTTGAATTGAATACTAGGGATGCAGTGAAGCGTCTTAGGCCAAATGAGGATGTTATTACGTTTTACGAGGCTTCCTTACAATGCTCTTACCAGGGCCTTTTTAACATACTACATGGGTCGGCATTGTGCCCCCCTCAAGTCCCTTCCATAGTCCTATTGCTTTAACATTTAAAACAATAGACTAAACGTCTCTTTTGACTAAGAAAACAATAGATTGCACCCAGTCTATATCCCTTAAAAGACGTCCCAGCCGTTATGAATGACTGCAGAACTACAGCAGTTACAAGTGCTGACAATTTCTTCGTACATTTTTGCCAGAATTTAGTTACTTTTCCCCTCGCTACATTTTGCATTGTAAGGTCTACGTAATTTGAAATTTAAAAATTTGAATGCATGATTTCACCAGAGAAAATCTTTCAATGCAGCTGTTTTCTTCTGGAATGAAAATTTTATTTCTAAAGCGTTCATCACTTTGCATCACTGAACTTTCTTAACTTTAAAAAGAGCCGAGAACTAGTTTCTTATAAACCATTTTCATATAGAAATAATCTAGTCTTACAATTGTCGCATATATGAAATAGAAAGTGTCGTTGATATCAGACTTTGCGAATTTTTAACTAAATTTTTCGTGGGAAATTGGATGAGATTTATGGCATTATTCATTCGATTCAAATGGTATGAAATCTCTCAATATTTAATTTTTTTAAAGTTTCTTTTGAAGTATATTTGATTAAATGGAGAAACTCCTCCGAAAGTCGTTAGCATTTCACCACCCGGTGCTCCCACATAGCCGCTTCTATTCAGAACCGGATAAGAAATATAGCTAGTTTTTTTTTGAGATTTAGTGCAAATTATAATGAACCTTCTAAATATTTAAAATGGAACAGCAACTGACCCAGTATCCTCGCGTAGCTTATGAAAAATTAATTATTTTACACGTGTCGCAGTGAAAATATTGTGCAATAATGCTGTTGTTTTTCAAAAATTGCTATCCTTGAATTAGTTCGAAAACTGCTGTTTGACGTAGTTTGCTGTTAAAATGTAGCATTAATCTACTTTGAAAGACGAAAGGTTTTAATGATCTTCGAAATCTAACTTAGAGGAGACTTGCAAACAGTTCGTTCGACTTTTTCTTGACGTTGCCCTACGTCAGTTGCAGCCTAAATGAAGGGCTTTTATCACTGCTCCCACTGTTTCCTGTGATAAGCCAATTCTACTCACGTTGTTGGTAAATTCACATCTTCACACGACCGACATTTAGGACAGGGTTTATCAGAAACGACAAAATAATTTATCTTTGATGGGTAGTTTGACAGTGCTATTGTGGTTATTCTCTGCAGAGGGTCGTCAAAAATACTTAAGTTGGACACTGTGGAATTTAAAGCAGCAGTTTTACCGTAATATTTTATAGGTATGTGCTGTTAAAGCAAAGGGTGAATCTAGGGCAAAAAGTCAATAAAGTTCTAGGCTCAAGATCTTTGGGATCTTATAAGCACTTTTTTGTGGATCCACGGCACCCTTAAATGCTTATAATGATTTTCACCCCTTTTTTATTGTAAAAGACTTCAAAGTGGTTGCTTGCTTTTAAGTAGTGGACAGGCTGTTCCATCGCTTTTCCCTCTTGAAGAGAAAAAACCTGAATAACAACACGTGGTCCTCCGAGCCGGATTATGAGTCCAAAGATGGAAGATACAGAATTTGATTAATGCAGAGACGAATCATCTGTCGAAGTAGTTCGACCATGTTGCTTGATGCGATTAATTATTACTACTGCTGTTTACTAAGAAAGCATTCAACCTACTCAGTACAAATAGACCTTTAAGAAAGAGAGGAAAACAAATGCCGAATAACTCTAGCGTGAACGTCAAATGATAGCAATTTGAATTGTATACAGGTGAGTCTCGGTGTGCAGTTCCTGTGGGATGACCCCAGTGTGCTATGAGCATTTGACGTAAAAGCCTTGAATCTTTCATCCCCGTTGATTGTACACAGGGCCGAATCCAGCCATCTCCGAACAAGAGGGGGGGGGGGGGCAAGAAAGACAACATTTCCGACAATTTCCGACAAAATTTCCTAAAATTGACTGTAAAACAATAGACGCATTGTTTTAAGAACAATAGCTTATTATTAAATCTATTGTTTAAATCAGGTCAAATTTCCAACGAAATGGCAGTTTCTGGCCCGGCGTGGCCACTCCCAGTTTTAAGTGTAAACATGCATGCCCGAAAAATCTCTGAGAAAGGAGTAAAATTTTTGTAAAATCCAAGAACAGAGAAACCAGAAAAAGGAGGTATTTTTAATACATCTGGAAATCTAAGAAAAGGGATGTTTTGAAATGCTGCAACAGAAACCAAATAAATGGTTATTTATCAGGGAAAAGGGTTGCTCAGTACCAAACATATCAGAGAAAAGGATCTTTTTATACTCACAATCTCAGAGAAAAGGGTGCCTCCAGAGCATTCCTGGACAAGCATGCTTGCACTTTTAATCAGGAGTGCCCACACCGGGGCTTTTGGCCCCTCGGGGGGAGGGCGCTCTGCCTTGGCTTCGGCCCTGATTATACAGCTGTTTAGTAACATTAACCCCTTCACCCCTGGACGGGCCATATGGCCCAAAAACAAACGGCGTAAAAATCAAATTTTCAGGGGGTAAAGTATATAATATTTTAATTGTTTTGACGGAAGTTTTCTATAATAGTTTATCCCTCCACTTATCTTATTTGACTATGCTACCCCCTGAAACGCGTAGATTTTTATGGGTTTTGACAGTTAAGTAAAAATAAATCCAGGTGCGAAAGGGTTAAAAGCATCTTCTTAGATTGCAAGGGGTTACAAGAAGTGATGGTATTGGAGCGATAATCTTTACCATTGTTTTTTAAACAGATGTTCCCAGATATTGACTGGAAAAACTCCGCCCTTTTAAGAAATAATTGATTCTCGCTAAGATAATTGGACAAAATGGTTCCTCCGTTGATGAAAGGGTCATTGATGTCATGACCTACAGGTCTGCTTTTCAAATGACCTCCATTTGTTTTACATCGACGACACCCGTTGAGTTTCGACTCTTTGACAATTGGCATTTGTGATGCGGCATGTCTGCGGAAAACGCAGGTTTAACAAATAAGCTCTAATTAGAAACCGAATTGAGCCATTAACATGCGTTCATATTAAATTTTATTGTAATTTGATGTCTGATTTATACGGTGAAATGTGTATAAATTAATTGCTTCTAAAAATAGGCTGATTTTTTTTGTTTCTTAATTGTACGTCCGTCTCTTGTGCAAAATTCCTTTGAAGTTATAAGTTCCGCATTTTCAAAGAAATCTGCATGGGCCAATAAATTATTGATGTTTTATCCCTGCTTAATATCTGCTAACATAAGAGAAACATCCATTCAAATAATTTCCTTTATTAGATCGATGGATTTAGAATGAATTCAACGTGTATTTTCATAGCACATAAAACATTTACAAGCACTTTACTCATCTCCAACAGATTCTTCTATAGTTTTTTATATTGGATTTGCTGGAGATTTTAATTAATCTCCTATTCACGCCGTGAATTCTAATATGCATTTCTTCAATCAAACAGAGTAATTTCCTGGACTAAGGCTTCTAATTGTTGTATCCACGTGTTGCGTGGTAAGGCGCCTCTCCACACAAACAATTCCATTATGAAAGCTGTTCCAAAAAGAGGCTGTACCATGATTGCAACATTTCCATTGGTTACTTGTAATGACTGATATCTTGTTAGTTTCATTCTTTCACCTTATAATTATGAAGAAATCTTATTTCAAAAAGAGGTTTTCCCAAGATTGTAACAGACGAAAAAACTGTTCCCATTGGTTTCTTTAGATAATGACTTATTTCCTGTTAGATATTTTATTTTGTTGCGCTATCTTTTGTCCCACATCTTATAGATTAGAATTTTTGAAGCATTAGCGTTATAGATAAATCGAGAGAGCCGGCCAATCAGTGTTTGAATTGCTGCAGAAATACATGTTTATTTGCCATCTATCTGCTGCTAAAGAAAGTCAAAATCGTAAGTTTGATCACTGCAACCCTTTTTATATTCGTTGACTTTGAACGCGAAAGAGCTCACAATATCCTTAAGTAACTTTTTGTCATAGTAAGAAATTAGACAGATTAGGGTTAAGAGTTTAGATCACTTGAACTCAACAAAATACAACATCTGATGTCCTGTGTGGGGATGAGCCTTGCTCTTTATATAATGTTTTCCAACACGAAACTGAGAGAATTTAGAAAAATACACACTTTGTAAATTAAAGATATTTGTAGATTAAGACTATTGAGGCTCAATGTTCGGGCAGTAGCTTTAGTGGGATGAGAGGGAAAATAAGGACTAAATAACAAGGCCTTTTGACCATGAAGGGGTGCTTCGTCGGCATATTTTGCAAATTGGCCGGCAAATAAAGGATTGTGGGCCATTTTTCGTCTGCAGATTTGCCCTATACACCCCTATAAAAACGAATGATAACGGCCCTGCAGAGAAAGTATGTTGTTTGTTTTTGAAATGGAAAAGACAGTGAACCAGTTCCTTGCAGTTATCATCTCCTCTACTTATATAGTAATTTTTTATTTATTCTGTCCCGAACTGTTTGGTTTAGAAATTGCAAAGTAAGCATCATTCCATTGTCCTTTGATCAAGAACATTATTATATTTCAGTTTTCTATGGAATTGAATATATCTAATATTCACTATATTAGCCGGTCTCGCAAGCTTATGGCATTGGTCTGTATTAAGTTCTCTCCAAGCTTAGCATTATTAGAAAGCACTTATTTTAGGGGAAAGGCTCCCAATATGCATATTTCATTAAAAATATTCCATTTTCTGTCAGTAGACTCTGTCTATAATGGGATTCCTCACATTCTCAATTGCATTTTCCAAGCCATGTTCAGCCATATACTGCTGCATTGCACATTCATAATGAATGAGGGGGGGTCACAACCAAGGTTTCGTTGGCAAATGATGATATCTTTTGACTGTCTTGTTTTGCTTTGCTTTCAGATTATTTCTAATAAAATACTTAAGAGATTTTAGTCTAGAAGTTCATTATAAAGGATAGTTCTTATACTGAGGAAATTCAATGTGTGTAACAGAACAAACGTTTTTTTGTCTAAATTTTGGATTTTTAGAATTAGCCGAAATTTTAGGCGGATCTGTAGATAGAGAAATATGTTAAGCCCTTATGCCGATTATGCCCTTAAGTCGTGCCCTACTTTTGGAATTTCGACATTGTACCCCCTTCTTACCCCCGGAAAATTTTTTTTGGCTCCGCCCTTTGAGAATAAATCTTCTTCCCTCGAGAATAGATCAAGATAATCCATTGGGAACTAAGCAGTCGTCACCTTCGCATCAATGGAGAAAATGTCTGTCAAAAGCCTCTAGATCTTTAAGCAACCAGCAAATATGGATGTTTTAGTGCAATACTGAACTGCTTTCTAGCGATTTAGAACGGATTCGAAAGAGTTTAAAAAAGGTTAAGAGGAATTCGAATACTGATTATAATTAATCTTTCATTCAAAGCTCAAAAAATCAAGCACCTGCCCATCTTTTAAAATCACATCCACCAAAACTACCATTGAGGGGTTAGGTCACATACAATGAGGGGGTGTCGGGAAAATTTCCCTGGTGCATCGCAAGTTGTGAGCTAATTGGAAGATGTTGGTGGTTTCAGATTTAGCATTTTCTCGTTAAATTTTATTTTCGTATTTAATTATAATTGTACAAAGTTTTACACATAACTTAGCTTCTTGAATGTGCTTTTTCTTTTGACACTCCTAAAGGTTGAATGATAAGAAGAAATAACTGAAATTGATACAGCACGCTTGATTGGCTATCTGTTTCCCCCCGGGGGGGGGGTACTTAGTATATTTTCCTGACGGGATATGCACTCCTTTCCGGGTATCGATTTCGCCTCTTTTTTCCAGCACCGGGTATCGAATTAGAGCACTTTTTCTAAAGCCGGTTGCCAAAGGGGAAATTTTGCAAGGGAAGGGTTTTTTTACGTTTTGGAGAATACTTTTCGCCGTTTTTTTCTAAAGCCGGGTTGCTATTTGTAGGAGGAAATTTTTGAACCTGGTCAAAAAAATTTTCCAGGAGTGCACACCCCCGTACTATTTTAGGTCAAGTACCCCCCCCCCCGGGCCTGTTTTACCTATCAACACCTCTCTCTTGGGTCAATGTGAGTTTTTCCAGTTTTAAGGTAACTGTTCTCTTCCTATCGGGTGTTTTTTTTCCTGATATTCCATGCTGTTTTGTTCTCTAACCTCTGTGTAATGCATCCTACATGCTAAGGTTGACTTCGCAAAGAAAACCTAAACATTTTGATCATAAAAATGTTCATAATAAGTCTAACTTTTTGGCCATAGTGATGTCATAGATGAGATATTTCTCCCAAACCATACTCGTCAGATGAAAAGTGCTCCCAATGTCCTAGTTGCGTTTCTGTCTTTTTGATGCCATTTTGAATTTCTGCAGTGGGAATAAAAAATAAAAATTTTGGACAGATAGTTTATAACAGCTACTGTTATCTAAAAATATTTCCATTGCTAA